>QMIH01001738.1:28604-45810 GCA_003987875.1 Clarias batrachus | reverse complement strand
TGCCTTAGTGTAACAGGGGATTATATCGAGTAATAAAGGAAGTTTTTACAACTGTCTCTTCAACTAAAAGAAAGGATTTTGGCACCGATCCAGAGCTGTAATATTATTTTTGAGGACATACAGTAGACTTCCATTTAAAAAAAAAAAAAAAAGCTTTCAATACAAGACCTGTAAAATAAAGCCTGGCTTATTTGGAATAATCAAAAGTCCCATTCTGTTATAATCAAAAGTCCCAGTTTGATTTGAACGCCCGTTATATTAGACAGTATTTTTATCCATGAATTGTTATGCTCAATTTTGTGAAACATCAGTGAAACCAGTTGCTTCCTTTTTCTTATAGCAGTTAGAAACAGTTATCTCCCCAACCAGACCTTTTTTTTTCTTCTCCCCCCTCTCTCTCTACAAACCAACAAGGAAATAAAGTGCTTGTCATGGTGAGTACTCAGTCCTGGGGACTTTCCTTTGGTGGAGAACCTATTGTTGTTATTAAAGGTCTGATATGTGCTCATTTTTAAACTTTTTTTTACTATTTATTTATATATCCTTTTTTAAAATAAATAAATATTGATTTATTTATTTGGTACTTTGGTCCATTCACATGCCATCAGAGACATAGAGCAACACATACCCCCCACCCTGGAGATATATCTGTCGTTGTCCATCACACATTATGGGCCATTTGGGGACACCAATTAGTCTAACCTGTGTGTCTTTGGACTGTGGGTGGAAACCTGGAGTACCCGGAGGAAACCTATAAAAGAAAAAAAAAAGAAAGAAAAGAAAAAGGAAAGTTTTTAGATTTCTTCCGATGCTTTGTTTACAACCAATCGATTGGTGAATTATTGCAAGAAGAGTACAACACCTGATCAGTAAAGAAAAATGACAGCAATGCCAGTTGCAATCAACAGCAGGTGAACACGTGGCGTGAAAAGAAATAACGGATAGTGACAAGTCAGAAATGAAAACCACAGCCTGTCAAATTACTAGAGGAAATGAGATCCTGCCAAAGAGAGAGAGAGAGAGAGAGCAGCTTCAAGAAGGCCCTTTAATCTAAAAACCTGGGGGAAGAATGAGCTTGTCATTACACCAGTAAGACTAAGATCCTAAAGGGAGCAAAAAGAAATAGAGCAGTTCAGTAAATGAATGGGAATGTTCAGGAAAAGTAAGCTGAAGAGATTAAAGTGATTCCTGAGTCTCTTGATGGAAGATTAAGCAGCACTCACATACTCGTTCATTCCCTCTGGAGTACACCACTTCAAGGCATTTTCAGGGAACATGGCAATGACTTTTTATCTTGTCCTCTGCATCCCTGTTCTCACACAATCAAAATCCGCTTTTTGCTCCAGACTCACTGGGACTTTCTGGGGCACTGTTGTATACCTTGTCATAGTAAGGGGTTATGTTTGAGCTTTGGATTAATCTTGTATCCCAGAACTAAGAAGCTAAGAATTTATCTGTCATTTTACACATTTGACATACACTGACTGAACACTTTATTAGAAACATTATAATAATACTGGAGTTCTCTCTTGTCTCAAAACAGCCATAATACCTCATGGCATGACCTCCACAAGATGTAAGGTTCTGGTCCATGTTGACATGATTGCATCACACATTCCATGCAGATTTTTCACATGCACTTTCATTCAACCACAACCCAAAGGTGTTCTAATGGATTTAGTCCCACTGTCCAAGAAGCCCACTGAGGAACACTTCATTTGTTGTGGTCATGAAACCATTGTCAAATGACGTTTTTACACACCATTTACACCATTACACAGCCTCCACTAGCCTGGATTGTTTACACAAGGTAGAACGGCAGTGTAATGATTAGCACTGTCACCTTGCACTTCCAGGGTCCGGGTTCGATTCTCATCTCTGGGTGCATGGAGTTAATGTGTTAAACAAATGCAGTGGATTGAATTGCAATGGATTGGCGCCCTTCCGGGGTGTACCCTGCCTTGTGGGATAGGTTCCAGGCCCCCCCGACCCTGAATACAGGATTAAGCGGTATAGTTTATTATTAAGCGGATATATTTTGTTAAAAGGACTGCCTTTTGCTTTGATTATGGCATACATTCCCTGTGGCATCATTTAGATAACCTTATGCAATGTCACAACTTTTATTTCTGTCCAGAGGTTTTACACATTTCTCTCCAAGATCTTGTATCAAAATCTTCTCCAGCTAATCCCAAAGATTCTCAGTTTGGTTAAGGTCTGGTCTCTGTGGTGTAAAATGATGTCTCATGCTTCCTGAACCACTTGTTCACAATCAATTTGAGCCTGATGGATTATTGCATTGTGATTTTGGAATTCGCCCAGGTCATCAGGAAAGAAAAAAATCCTTTGATGGAAAAATTGTTGATTCAGTACATTCCAACATGCCAACTTGGGGGACATAACATTGGTGAACCTAGACCTGACCAACAGAAGCAACCCTGGATCTTAACACTGACCCCTTGTATGGTGTACCCGGCTTGTATGGTGGGCAATAGGCATATTAGGTTTAAGGGTTTTTATTTTTATAGCATGAACTAAATTGAGAGTGCCATGCTCTGGTGGAAACCGGTTGCACTGTATTGATGCTTAATTCTCTCAGGCGTCTTGCTTGCGATGTAGACATATGTATGTCATATCCTGTTATCAGCATGATTAAGCTTATTTGCCTTCGACTGATTAGACTTCGTTACATAGCCTGATGTAATAGAAAGATGTGCACCCATAATAAATCCTTTCTATTACTGAGGGCTATCAAAAGTGCAAATCTATAATCCAAAAAAAATATTTTAGTTAACATGAAGGTCATTTTGTTGAGGTTACCAACTGATGACTGATGGAGACTTTATATAATGGCAATTTTATTCATCAAACCAACAACATCCTAGCCAACGTCCTAAAAAATGCTGTTCCAACCACGCAAGAACAAAATGAGGTGGTGCTCTAGTTATAGCTGTATAGCCAGGAAATATTGCCTAGTTAATTTTCACTCACCTTGTAGGTTTCTCAGATAAGAAGACATTCTACTAGTCCAGTACAAGAGAAAATAGTGTTCATTCAACCTCAAGTCAACTTGGGGAGGGCTCACAAAAAGGATGCTATGGTCATGCAATTATTTGGACATACTCTATAGTGTATATACTTACTGTAAAAACTGTATACAACATGATATGACAACCTACAACAATTACTGCATTAAACATTATGAAAAAGATATTATTTCAGAAAAGCATTATTTCAGAAATATTAATACATGAGACTCTATAATAAAAAAAATAAAATAACATAATTGCTTTAACATACTCTAATGCTTCCACATGTGCACAATAATATGTCATTTTTCCATTTATTCTCCCACTTAGTCTTTATGTCATAATTTATCTCTTTAAAATGTAGTTTAATACTGTATCTGAGTCTGGTCATAGTCAGCCTAGTAAAGGTTTTGCAAAGAAGCATGGAACTTTTTTATTTCTCTTAGCTCTTGTCTTAACTATAGGAAACAGTATTGACACACACAGGAAACAGGAAACCGAGGACAGTGCTCAGACAGTAAAACTTCTGAAAATGACATACAGTGCATCCATCATTGCGTTCAAAAAAGCTTTATCGTGATGAAGCAGCATGTGTAGTATATTACTTAAGAACATTACTTACAGAACACAGTGAGGAAGCTTCTCACCCCTAAGCTCAATCTTCCTATAATGAGAATTTGTAATGGAGAGACTGAAGAATCGTCTTTTTGTCTTTGCTATATTTTTGACAGCAAGTGTTTTCCCACGTCAGGGCAGCAGCTTTAATTTGGATCTGACTAATTATGTAGAGTTTTCTGGGCCAGAAGGAAGTTACTTTGGATTTTCTGTGGACTTTTTTCATGCACAGAACCAAAGGTAAGTATATGGACAAAATGCATACAACCTTTCTTGTGCTGCTACTGTGACGTGTAACCTTATGATATACTTGTATGATACTGTATATGTAAACCCATTGGTGTACAGTATTTTGCTTTATTTTTTTTTTCAAGGAATGTTTGTAAAATTATTCACACAAAAAGATCACTAAATTGAATTATTTCTTGTCACCTTTTGCATCTTTATGTGATTTGTTTTATAAGTGTTATAGTGGGTGCACCAAGGGACGATGTTGGGTCAGAACGCGGTGGCTCTGTATTTTCCTGTCCCTGGAATTCAACTGAACGAGCATGTCAAAAACTGAAGTTCGATGAAACAGGTCATCTTTGGCTTTATATAACGTTAAAATACCATCGTTTAAATATGTGCGCATATTGCTGTATTGCTGTACCTGTATGTGCTCATAATATTCTTTTTTTGCCTTGTAAGACCTCTTAAACCTTCCATAGTCTTCATACATCCGTATATGTGTGGAGGAAATCATAAAGAAATTATTGTTGAATGTTTTTTTTTCTTAAGTCCACTGTTTACTGTAAATAGATTTTTTTTTTTTAGTACCACACAGAGCAAAAGTGTTACTACCCCTTAAACTTATAGACCAACACAAAGTGGCACATAATTGTGAAATGAAGGGAAAATGATAAATGTTTTTAAAAAATGTTTTTACAAATAAAAATCTGAAAAGTGTGGCGTGCATTTGTATTCACCCCCCTCCCTCAACTCTGATACCTCTAACTAAAATCCAGCGGAACAAACTATCTTCAGGTCACCTAATTAATAAATACAGTCCATCTGTGTGTAATTTAATCTCAGTATAAATACAGCTGTTCTGTGAAGCCCTCAGAGGTTTGTTAGAGAACATTAGTGAACAAACAGCATCATGAACCCTGAGGAATGAGTCAGACAGGTCAGGGATTAAGTTTTGGAGAAGTTTAGAGCAGGGATAAATTATAAAAATTTAAAAAATCCCAAGTTTTGAACATCTCATTGAGCGCTGTTCAATCCAACAAATCCAAAAAAAGGTGGCACAGCTGCAAACCAACTAAAACATGGCTGTCCACCTAAATTGGCAGATCGGGCAAGGAGAGCATTAGTCAGATATAATACTGTATGTACCACTTTGTGTTTGTCTATCATAAACTCTCAATAAAATACATTTACATTTGTGGTAGCAACATGACAAAATGTGGAAAAGCTCAGGGGTATGAATACTTTTGCAAAGCACTGTACATAAGGAAAACAACATTTTTGTTAAATCTAGTGATTTCATATTTTAACATTTAGAGCCAGCACTAAATGACCGGTAAATGACCTATCTTTACTATCTTGTTTCAATCTGCAATACACTGTATACTCCCTAGCGTGTTGCAGTTCACTTCCTTCAGAAACATTTCTTTTTCTTTTGTACCATGGCATGGATTTGAGTAATTTGTAGCTGAAAATACTTTTAAAATACAATATTTTATTATTTCTGAGAGTAAAAAGCATAGTAAAAGCACCATGGAACTTGAGGTTCTTCATTGGATCAGTGGTGCAATATTCTTTTTCCAACAAGCCTGATATGTACATGGACACATTTTGACTTAAATAAAATGCAAACACTTTCAAATCAAATGGAACTATGATTGTATATAGTATATTTAAAAATATTTAAACAAGATAGCATAAAAACATGAAATGACATGTATGACAGTAACTGTCGAACATAAAAATCCTGCAACTTCTTGTGTTGACACACTGATGGAGACTGCATATCAATCAAATGGTGACGTCTGGCAATTATTGATGAAAATATTGATTAAATGGTCGAACAGCAATCGACATTGATGTATCTGACGTAGGCATTCTACTGAGTTCATAACTACAGTATGTCAAATCTCGTTACATCAAACGTTCCGGAACTTTTATAATAAATTGCAATCGTGGTTTACTTTAGCTAAAACCCTTCTCAAGAGTCAATCTGAAACACAAGATCTATTTAAATGAACAGTTAAGACTTATGTAAAATGTATACTGTATATCAAGTAAACTATTTAAGTGGACAATTGCTGAAAGAACATAAATCATGCATTTTCTTCCCTGTTCACTGTATTACCTTAATATACATAATTAACTAACTGATAACAAAAAGATAACTTATATTCACACAATTACACTTACGACTATGAAAAAATCCTACGAAAACTCAGAACGATACTACCTGTCTCCACTTTATCCTTGTTTGGTCAGGCAAGTGGCACATGTGAAACGTTTGATTTCTACATTACGGTAGAGATACTGAAGCTCTAAAATGGTCCAGTTGATGCTAGAGCTGTATAACACCGTATTCTGTTCCCTTTAAAACGCTAATTGGTGGGTTGCAGGAGATTTTATTTGGGTTGCAATTGTTGCGATTTCTGTCTACAGTGTGAGTTAATTATAATAGTAAATTTTCTACTACTGTCATGGTTTCTGTAATAATTTCGTTGCATTTAGAGTGAGAGTGGAGAAAATAAAAACAGTCTGTGAATTCTGCCTACAGTAGGTCCTCTACATACAAACATTTGTGCATGTTCAATCGTGGAGGTTAGATCCCATGTTCGGCGTACATTGTCAAGTGCATGCAGTGTGCATCCTCTGCAAGTGGTTGTGGTGAAATGTAGTGTACAGTAATGTACTGTATAGAGTACAGTAGTGCATACAAGCTCAGGATGCCCTGAAACAAGCGTAAACAGCAGTGGCAATGCAGTTGGTACTGCTAAGAAACATCTGGAGACAAAAGAGAAAATAATTCAGAGAATGGAGCGAGGTGAAAAGATGGCAGGCATTGCTCGTTGTGTTAGTATGCTAGTACCTAGACAGTGTTTGTTGAACTTCGTAAAAATTGACTTACGAACAACCACATAAAACATATGTAGGGGACTTACTGTAAATGTAGTTATTTCATTATTATTTGTAAAGATTGGTTTCATTTTTGGCGGCACAGTGGGTTAGTGGTTAGCACTGTCACCTTGCACCTCCGGGGTCCAGGTTTGATTCCCACCTCTGTGGGCATGGAGTTTGCCTGTTTTCCTTGTGCTTGGAGAGTCTTACAAAACGATTGTTACATGAGGCCCTAATTAAATCTAAGAATAAGAAAAAAAACACTGTAAGCAAAATTTTATTCTTTTCTATGCTAATTTTTGAATATTTAAATATTTAATGTTTTTAAAAACGAATTTTTTTCACCCTCTGGCAATATGTCACTACATAATTTACAATGATTCCATATTTCATTGTATGTGTGTATAATGTTTCTAATGTACCTATGTATTGTGCATGCAGAAATTTTTTGAGTTGTTAATCTGTGCATGAAACATTTCTGATAAGCAATGCACACTTAAATACTATGTCATTTTTTGGTCCAATTTTATTTATTTATTTATTTTACAGGTGATGTAAATGTCACGGTTGAAGATCAGATCTTTATAGCCTATAAATCTAACCAGTGGTTGGGAGCCACAGTACGGACTTATGATAACTACGTCTTGGTGAGTAAAAAAATAGTAGCCATTAATTTGCCTATTAAAATTCATTTTCTCTTATATTCTCCTAATGACATTTTTTCTATCCCAATGCTAGAGCACCTATGTGCTGAACATTTTATTTTATTTTTATTTCTGTGCGAGTCCAGATTTTCTAATCTTTTCTAATTCTGATCTTTTAATGATGAATCTTAAAAATAAAGTAGCTTACTGTAAGCCTGATTTAACAATAAAAATGTACCAATATAAAATGACTCACATTTCAGATAAAGTCAATGTACTGAAAAACATGAACACAGTATCAATGATGTGTTTTTCCTCCAAACAGGCTTGTGCTCCATTATTCCACTGGAATGTGATTGAGGACGTAGATGAGGCCATGAACACTCCAGTGGGAAACTGTCAGCTACTGGACATGTTAACTGGAAATATAGCAAACTACGCCCCCTGTAGGGGATATGAAGTGGATCGTGATTACCAACGTAGAAGAGGATGTAAGGACATGTTTAGATCAGACCGGTTACAAAACGTTATACAAAATACTCTATTCTGCATTTGCAAAAAAATAAAATAAATTGTTCTACTTTTTTCAGATCAAGATAGGCGCTACTGTGAAGCAGGATTTAGCTCAGACATCACTAAGGTACCTGTACCAGTCCCATTTAACAATACATTTAATTTCTAGAAGAAGATTGTATGTAAATAATTTCAGGAATCTATGAAGGCTTCATGACTTTCAAGGTCCTTGAAATCTTTAGCTTAGTGGTACAGTTCTAACCTTTTCGAGTTTCAAGGATTTCTAAAAGTGTAAAATCTTCACACTTCTTCTTCTTGTTGTTGATTTAGGATGGTGATGTGCTTCTTGGTGCTCCTGGAGGCTTTTACTTTCAAGGTAAAAAAAAAAAAAAGTGTCAGAGTCATTTAAAAGGTATATCAGATGATGTGAAAGACTAATTTGTGCTGGTTGTACCAGCTCCATTGTAGCCTCTAGAAACCTAAATGCTTTCTTCTTTTGACTTGACACAACAATAAAAATTACAGTACCAGTCATACCAAGTCGAATGTTTTGAACATGGCTTATCTTTATAATATTATGACCTTTACACTAACAAACCAATTCAAAGTTGTTTGTCTTCTTTTAATAATGTTTATTAAGATTTCAGGTATTTTTGTGGGCTGTGATCACCGGATATGTCTTCCTTGCTGTATGATCATTTGAGCCAGTGAAGCACAAACTATTTACATTTTCTTCATATGGCAGATGACATATTTCCTTTTTATGTTGCAGATTGGCCAGTGACAATTATGCTATTTTGTTGACTAGCCGTTACAATGTGTTTTGAGTGTATGTGGTACATCAACCATGTCATGTTACTACTTTCGATATATGTTATAGGACTGACTTTACATTCTGACACACAATGGAACCTAACCTTTAAAACAACTGTAATCAGACATAATTGTACATAATCAGAAAAATTGACATAAGGAAAATTAAATTTCAACATTTCTCACTAGTACTCAGTTTTGCCACTGGAGCAACTTGGTCATGTTCTCTGAACACATAATCAAATTTAAAATGTAAAATTCAGTACTGTGTGCTATAAGAACCAGATTGTGTTTCAGGTCAGATCATTTCCGCGTCTCTCCAAAGCATCATGTCCATTGCCACGATGCCCTTTCTAAGCACTATAAGAGAGAAAAAATCCAGTGAGATGCACGACCAGTATGACCTTTATCTCGGTAAGACATCAAACATTTTTGCTACATTAGTTTTTTTTTTCTTCTTCTTCTTCTTTTTTTGCTGCACTTACTTTTTTACTAACACTAAAATAACAAAGTGTTTCCTTAATTATTTTCAGAGGTGGGTAGAGTAGCCAAAGATTGAAGAGTAGCTGTACTTCAAAATAATATTATTCAAGTAGAAGTAAAAAGTATTCACCCAAAATAATACCCAAGTAAGAGTAAAAAAGTATTTGGTGAAAAGGCTACTCAAGTACTGAGTAACTGTTTCATCGTATTGTCTGATTTATTTACTTTTTAGAAATTATGTAAGCAGCCAGACAAAATGATAAAATAATGTACAATTTCTGACATTTCCAAATAATAAAAGAAATGAAAATTTACAAAATAGCAAATGAAGGAACAAGAAACACAAATTTCCTAATCTCACTTTTTACACAACATAAAGCTTTTGAAACAAATGCCTACTGTAGATTACATATGTATGTTTAAACAGTGTAGACTATTTCCAGTGTAAGTTGTTCTGTATATTCAGTTGCCCTCCTTAGTACATACTGTATGTACAAGTTCTCACTTAACAAACTGTGTCCCACAGATCAAATGTTAAGAAACTTATGTTTTAGCCTCTAGCTTATTTGCTAATTACATATATAACTGCAACACGTTTCCTCAGGTTAGACTATTTTCTCTTCTTTTTTTTCCCATTTCCCAATGCAGCCAATTTGTGTTTGGTCATGTGACTACACGTGGTTATTGCTATTGAGGCTGATTGGTCAAACGGAGTCATGTGATTATTGTTGTTACGTCTGATTGGTGAAACAGTCATGTGGTACTGTAGATCCACAGGCTGCATTTCTCTGGCGAAAATATAGAATATCTAATGTGTAGAATAAATGGTTAGAAAAATGACGAAAAGAGTGTAGCAGAACGTACCGGAGTAAGAGTGGAGTTTCTTTGTCACAAATCTACTCAAGTAAAAGTAAAAAGTATGGTGCAGTAAAACTTAAGTAAATGTAACAGAGCAAATGTAAGTCGTTACTACCCACCTCTGATTATTTTCCAGGGTACTCTGTGGCAGTTGGTAATTTCAATGCTGACACAATCACAGGTAAGAACTAGTATCAGAAAATGTGCTTTAGAGACCATCATCTTCTTCACACTTAGATGTCTATTCGCAGTTTCAAATGTCTATGACGTCCAAGAAGCTGTTTCATGATGCTTTATTTTGCCTCCAGACTATGTAGCCAGCCTTCCACTTGACTTAAACTCAGCTGGTTCTGTAAGTACACTTCTCTTTGTTCAGGCATCTAATTTTCTCCCAATAATTCTTATAAATACAATGGCTAATTGTGTGCATTGCAATGATGATGCTAACCTTATTTTTTGAAGGTCAAAATCTATGATGGGGCTTATCTATACTACCCCAAATTCATGATGTCTCTAAAGGGCACTCAAGTAAGCATCCCTTGTCAACGTATTATTATGTTATATTGATATGGATATTTAATGCATATATTTAAAGTACAGGTAGTTCCCGACTTACAAACATTCAAGTTATGAATTTCCGCAGATACGAACAGACCATGGCTCAAGTAGCTCATGTACAGTATATTGTGCAAAAAAAAATAGACACTGCAGTGCACCACATACCAATGTTTACAATTACATACAATATTTTAGTACGTAATTGAATGTATGAAATCTCATATTGTATGTGTGTGACTGGCCTCACTGTGGCCTCACCGGTTAGAAAATGGCTGTCCTGTAAAGCGATCCTGGTGGTGAATAATCCTAATTTCAGACACAACACAGAGTTCACAGTCCAAAACGGTGGAAAACAGCTCTGAGACCAAATGGCACCCGAGATTCCTCTCTTAACTTAAAGGCGCAGAGACAACACTTAGATTTCACATGAGATCAATTTCCTTAGGCATGGTTACAGTTCTTGGCCATATGATGTCAATGTTGGAAGAGGGGTAAGACATTTAGTCAAATGGATCGGTGTGCTTTACATTATATTAGTGTCAAAGGCATTATATTAATGTCAAAGGCATTAGATTTCACATGAGATCAATTTCCTTAGGCGTGGTTACAGTTCTTGGCCATAGGATGGCAATGTTGGAAGAGGGGTAAGACATTTAGTCAAATGGATCGGTGTGCTTTACATTATATTAGTGTCAAAGGCATGTAAGACTCGGTTTGTCTGACTTAAAAACAGATCGGACTTATGAACATGTTCCTGGAACTCATATACTTGTATATATGTATAAATTATTAAACATATAAATTTTAGTAAATAATGTACTGTAGATTCAAACACAGTTGTTGCTGTTGTTTTTTACTTCAACAATCTTCAAAAGTCCTCTGAATGCAGATGCTATTTTGCCCAGTCGATACGTTCACTATATGGTTTATGTGGTTTGCTATATAAAGTGAAATGTGATTGTATAAAAATGCAGGCACTGTCAGTTTAAAGCTTCTAAAACATATACAGTATACAAGTGCTATAGATACATATGCTGGGATACATAAAATATTTGTTCAGTACTGTGTGTCGAGGGTTCAATTCCCACCTTGTGTCTGTGTGCATGGAGTTTGCATGTCCTCCCTATGCTTGGTGGGTTTTCTCCAAGTTTTCCAGTTTCCTCCCACAGTCCAAAGACACAAAGGCAGATTGTAAGTGCGTGTGTGTTTGTGTTCCCTTCGATGGATTGTGCCTCACATAGTGCCCTGAGTTTCCTGGGATAGGCTTCAGGATTCCTGTTATCCTGTACAGTGGTATAGAGAATGAGTGAGTGTGTATGCTTTTCCTCCGCAGGTAGCTTCCTATTTTGGCCACAGTGTTGCTGTGACTGATATAAACAGTGATGGGTAAGTAACATTTATATTCACAGGAATAATTGGTGTATACAGTAATGTATTGATGGAAAACGATAAAATAGTATTTAAATGAAACAAACATTATTGTATTGCCATACTTAATTTCTAAAGATAAAACTATAATAAAAAGACATGTTTTAGGCATGCATTTTGTAATTTTGTAATCTTATGTCAATTCAGGAGGGATGATATCCTGGTCAGCGCTCCTCTCTTCATGGAGCAATTGTCTACACATAAGCTGCGTGAGGTCGGGCAAGTGTACGTTTACCTGCAGAATGAAGTCCATCACTTCTCCTCAAAGCCTGACCAGACTTTAACAGGCACTCACACTTATGGACGTTTTGGCTTCACTGTTGCTCCTTTAGGAGACATTGACCATGACGGCTACAATGGTAAGGGGTTATTGCTGACTGTGCAATGCAAAGAAACATGGACAGCAGTGGCTTGTGACCATAGCACTTAGTCACACAAATAAAATTAGGTCAAGTGGCTTTCATACTTAACACACCTGACTGCTATAGGCTTGTGTTTTTTACATGTTCCACTGGAGGAAAATAAATAAATAAAAATTTAGGCTTAAAAATAGATTTGCTCGGTGCAAACATTCTATGGCTTTGAATGGCCTTTAAAATTCATTTGGCATTCCAGCTGCTCATTTTTCCTCTTTAAGCTCATTATCATGTTGATTGGACAAGCAGGACTCCTTGAACAATCTAATATTTCTCACTTACATGTCACTACGGCTACAAGTGGGTTCAGATGTTCAGCTCTCTGCGCCAGCAAGAGCAATTCAGAAACTGCATGCTTTCCTCATCATCTGTAATTATGGATTGGTGAAGAATAAGTATAAGAATAAGAAATGATTAACATGATAAAAACTACATTAATAAAAATGGAATTAAATACAATGGGCACCTTTGGGCTCCATGGTCCATAGTTGGACTACAGAGTTTCCTAGATGGATGGATAAATGGAAAAAAAAAATTATTTTTTAAAGACCTGTATATAAACTGCCTATAAGTGTGGACACTATACAGTACTTATGCAATGGTTAAATTAATTTTAAAGATGTCACAACTAAAATATCTGCCTTAAATAACTGGATAACTGAAATTCTATTTGCAGATGTGGCTGTTGGGGCACCAGGTTCTGGTGAAGGGGGTTTGGTGTTCATATATATGGGACAAAGTGATGGTTTGAACCCACAGTATGTGCAAGTCATCAGGAGCCCCTTCCAGTCTCCTGCACCAACATTCGGTTTTAGTATAAGAGGAGGCACCGACATTGACAACAACGGATATCCAGGTTTCTGTCCCGAGAGTTTTATTTGCCTAGTCAACTTGAAATCATGCAAACTACATTTGCTTCTTTTGACTGGACTTCACATGCTACTGTAATACTTTTAATTATGCTTTCATAAGGAAACTTTTGCCTTTAGCTTGTCCAGTTTTTTTTTTTTTTTTTACCTTGTTTTATTTTCCAATGCTGTTCAACCATCAAGCTTGAGCATCACAATTAGAACCAGTCACTGTGCACAGTCACTACACTTTGGTCCTTTTCTACTACACTTTAAGTGAACTGATTCAGAAGTTGCACAAGTTCAAAACCACAGCTATTGTCAATGCAACTTTCATGAATGCACCTTGTTTCCATCTGTCTCATGGGAGAGACTAACAGCAATTTAAGCAACTTGTAGACCATGATGCTCAGCAATGACTTTTGGACCGGCAATGGACACGAGAATGCTTTCAAACTGCAATCCCTCAGCGATAGCAGATAACTGTTATTGTTGCTGTTTTATTTTTGTTTTTGTTTTTTTAAGATTTATATGTGTTTTTCAAGATTTTCACTTTAGCTTTCTTTGCTCCACAGATGTTATTGTTGGTTCATGGGGAGCAGATAAAGTTGCTGTGTACAGGTAGGGGGAATAGCTTTTAAAAAAGGCCATAAGGTTGAGACTACAGTATGTTTATTTAAGGACAGATATTAATTAATTACATGATAATAACTGTCATCACATTCTGTACACATTCTCTTCATGCCATTTGTGTTTCATTCGAGTTATTTTGTTTCTTGCTGTCCCAAAAACATGCAGATACAGTACTTTTGGTAAATTTGGTAAAAAAATAAATAAATAAAGGCTTTGAGAAATTGTGTTTAATGTCCTAATATGAATTAACATCTCAATTTGTGTAAACCACCATAACCCTGACCAGGACCAAGTGGTTACTACAGTATATATATATCAAATGGTATGAAAAAGAAAGTAAAAATGTGCGTTTGTGTGCATTTCTTTACCAGGTCAAAAGCTGTAGTGATTACGAAAGGCCAGCTTTCTTTCCAACCTGATTTCCTACAGCCTGATGAAAAATTATGTCAACTGCATGACAGTCCTATCTCCTGGTAAGGATTTACTGTACATATAATACTTAAGTGAGCATTTGTGTAGGGTAGTGCTGTCAATCGACTAAAATTTGAATCTAGTTAATCACAGTCTGTGATTAATCACGATTAGTCACAATTTTTAATACTGTAATTTCAGATTATTTAATAACTCAGATTTACTTGTAGTGTAAACGTGCAATGTTGGAATTATGGAATGCATGACAAACGGGTTAGAGGAAACAGATTATGTACTGTAGTTTTATAATATCTCAAGCATTAACATATGTTAAACTTAAATATCTTAAATGGGACCGGCGCAGCATGCAGTGGCTGGGTAGTACGGGGTGTAGCAACCTACCTACAGAAGGGCTCGGACCTCGGGTCCTCAGGTCCCTAAATCAATAACCTAGAATCTTAGCCACCTGAGCCACCACTTCCGAGGCTTATGTTTAGTGTATTCTTGTAAAATTAATTCCTCTTAAAGGTTGCTCGAGAACACAACTTTGGGTTTATCCAAACTTCCATTTATAGTTTTTTATAATGAAACCTGCCATTCAGTACACATGATGATGTTTCCTCAGTCATCTTGTTCAGAGATAAACCTGAAATTATCACTCACAGCCGGGGAACCGTGCAGAGATTATGGGAAGCCGTAAGGGTCAATCTTTCATCATATGGTTACTTTTTGTTAAAAAAAAATGGAAATGTGTCAGAATTTCTAGACTAATCACATGCATTAATACTGTATGTCAATGTTGACATCCCTATTATAGAGTTTTGTGAATATTGATGTATATTGGCTCACAACATTCGCACATTTCTCGTTAATGCCAGGAGCCTGAGCACTATGTGTCAAGACAGGGAACACAACTTACACACACAAATAGTCGACTGTCTACTGGACAATGCACTTTATACGTCTTTATCTGATGAGAAATGAAAATTGTGTATAACTGGGATTTTTCTTAGGCACATTTCCATTATGAAAGTTTTTGTCTCCTTTTTTTTCTTTCAGCTTTAATATCACGCTGTGCATTAGTGTATCTGGGTACAGAATACCAGAGGAGATTGGTAAGACTGTCATCTTGTGTCTGTAAATGGAGCTTCCTGAAAAAATTGAATGCAATTACGGATAGACTGAACTTCTTTAGACTGTAAAATATGTGCTAGTTACAGCCCTAACAAAGCACATCATATTCATGTTCATGTTTTTATTTGCAATATATTCACTGAAAGCAGTATTACAGTAGTACTGCTTACAGTATAATAGTATGAGATTTAATGATAATGCTCTTTGTGAAGCATTATAATACTTAAATATAATCTGATCTACCTTGACAAGCATCTGCCTTGCTTAATTATAAACAAGATATTAAAACAAATTAATTTCACTACTGCATTTAGATCCAATTCAATTTCACTGTAAATCCCCTCTTCCCAGTGTTGAACGCGGAGCTCCAGCTGGATAAAACGAAGCCAAATGTGGCGAGACGGACCTTCCTTCTGGACTCTCAGCAGCCAAACAGAAACTTTCAGCTCACTATTAGGAGGGACATAGGAAAATTGTGTAAAAGCTTCACTGCATACTTAGTGGTAGGTAATTAGTTCCTGATTCTTTTATATGAACTAGTGACTACATCTTGCTGCAGAACAAAGAATTGGTCGAGTGCTGTAGTGATAGTTGTCCTATTGTAAGTCTCTCCCAGCTCCACAAGGGAATTCAGGATCTCATTTATAGTGACCCTTGGGTTCTTGGCAACCTGTCTGACCAATTTGGGTAAGCGCCTAGAATTGGGAAGGCTGTTGGCTATTCCAAATCTCTTCCATTATAAAATTGCTGTGCTCTTCTGCAGTTTTAATGTTGAAGAAATGTTCTTGTATTCTTCCCCATATGTGTTCTAACACGATCCTGTCTTGCATGTCTATTAATAATTCTCTTGACATTGTGGCTACTACAGTATATGTTTTCACTGTGAAAGACACCATATACAGTGACACTTTACATAAACAGGGGTTAGCCTTTCATAATCAGGTGCAGTTAATTTACTTTGGCACTCCAGGTGAACTCAATCAAGTTGTAAAAGCATCTCAAGGACCATCGATAGGAGCACAGTCGGATGCACCAGAGCTAAATTTCAAGTGTCATTTTAAAGCATTTGAATGCTTAGGTAAATGGGATATTGCAGTTCAAACACCTGTTCTTTTTTATTTGTCATTGTGGATTATTGTGTGTAGAATAATGGATGGGAAAAAAGGATCTTAATCTATTTCAAGATGAGTGTTAAACACAACAAAAGGTGGAACACTTTAAAGGACCAAAATATTTAACATCAGCAATGTATATGTTGTAAATAAATACAGTATATACATACACCATATGGACAAAAGTATTTAGCCAATATTGTTAATTATTGAATTCAGGTTTTTGAATCAGGCCCACCTTTTGGACATTTTGGACAATGCTATTGTATGTTTCCAACTTTGTGGCAACAGTTTGGGGAAGACCCTTTTCTGTTCCAACATGACTGTGTCCCAGTGCACAAAGCAAGACATGGTTTGATGAGTTTAGTGTGGAAGAACTTGACTGGCCCTAACACAGTTCCCTGACCTCAACCCCATCAAGCACCTTTGGAATGAGGAGATTGCGAGCCAGGTCTTCTCGTCCAACAGCAGTGCTTGACCTCATAAACACTTTGTAGAATGAATGGGCAGGAATTCCCACAGAAACACTCCAAAATCATGTGGACAGCCTTCCAAGAAGAGTGGAAGCTATTATACTGTAGCTGCAAA
>QMIH01001738.1:3907-27488 GCA_003987875.1 Clarias batrachus | reverse complement strand
TATATATATATATATGTTCATTTTTTACCTGTTATTCTACAGTCGCACAGATCCTCTTTTGATTGGTGATGAGAACCCTGCTCTCCTGATCATCACTGCTGAGAATCATGGTGAAGGAGCATATGAGACCGAACTGTATGTCCGTCTTCCACCGCAAACACACTACCAGGGTGTATTAAGTGATGAGGAGGTGAGGGAGGTTCCTTTCAGCCTAAGCTTGTTAGGCTTGTTAACTACTTTATCATGTTTTGTAACAGTATAATTCATCATTGATGATATTTGGGAGGCTGTAGTAGCCAATTGCAGAAAATCCCTTAAATCTGACTTATGCAAATCACTGACATTGGATATTGTTTCTAGAAATGCTCCTTAAATGGCTATAATTAGACAATCCGTTAAGCCAAAATGTACAAAAATTACCTGTAAATGTCTATTAATGCCAAAACTTGTGATAAACAAAAGCAAGCATGGTTATATTCTGATATGTGTTCATATTTCAGGGCTTTAGTCCTCTTCTTTGTGGTCCGAAAAAAGATAATGGTACCATCATTGTGGTGTGTGAACTGGGCAACCCAATGAAAGCTAAACAGAAGGTAAAAACAGAGTTCTGCATCATTCTTAAGACATTCTGTACTTGTATGCCTTTTTTTTTTCTCCCTTGAAATAATTTGAACACTTCGAAATCCTTTGCCTCTTTCAACATTTTTTGCAGATTATGGCAGGTCTGTATTTCAGCATGGGTGGTCTGGAGGACGTCAACACCCATGTGTTATTCCATTTACAAATTAAAAGGCAAGCATCCTTGTAGCTTCGAGGATCTTTCATATTAATTATCATATTTTACAGAAGTCTGTTAGCTTGACGTTAAGCTGCTAATTATTTTTTTGATGATTGTAGCAGCGTTGCTCGAATGTTTGTTCTTGTTTGCCTTCATTAATGGTTAGCAAGAACAGTCAGAACCCAGACAGCAACACAGTGGAAGTAAGGATCAATGTTCAGGCTGCGGCTCTGCTGGAGATGCGTGGGTGAGCGAATTTAGTTTGAACATGTTGTTCATCAAGTTAATGTTGTTTTTTGTTATACAGTACAGTATATTGTATATGAAGTATTCCTAATATTGTTGCTCAATGTATGATATTCACTGTGCAAGTGCGTTAATTAATGCAATCGTTATTATTAATTGTGAATATTAATTGTTAAGAGTCGTCACATATGAAGCATTGTCAATTTTTCACCTTAATTGCAGAGCCTCCTCACCATCCGAGTGCGTGCTGCCAATTGCCAACTGGCAACCAAATCTTGAACCAAAGAATTTGGATGATCTGGGCCCCATTGTAGAGCATGTTTATGAGGTGTCACAAAATTTCCTCTTTTTAGTACTTTAATCAATCTTATCAGGTTAAATCTTGCATGCATGTGAATTTTTAACACCAAGAACTTCAAAATCATAAAATGTCACATAAGGTGCGCTATAATGACAAAAATATTTGGCCAGACCTTGTATCCATATATACATATACTTCAATACAGAGTTGTTCTTCCTTTTCCCAAGATTTCGGGGTGTTTCTAGGATTCATGGCCATTCATTCTGTCGATCATTTATGAGCATTGATTTGCCACAAAGTTGGAACCATACAGATTTGGCCATTAAGAATGCACGCTCTTTCCCGCAATGTCCAGCAATTCGGCGCGTGCCATCAAGCAACATTCGGGAATTTAAATAAATGTGTTGTGCTTCACTGAATATCCGCCAGATGGCACTTGGAAGGACTTTATCTAAAACCCAGACCAAGTACAATGAAGAATGGTGTATAATTACTGTAGTTGGCCTAAAACAATAATGTTTCCACTGCTGAAGCAAACATGCATCTTATTTTTTTTACAATAGATCTTTCATGACATAATATATGTGTGTATATTATTTGCTTCATATTATTTTCATAATGATGAAATGAGATGCCCAAAATCGTTCTTTAAAATTCATAATAAAAAGTTTCTTATATAGTTTTTGAAATGTCTAAATAGGGACAAAACAATGAAAGACATGGCAATGCCTCGGTTTAAATGGTCTTTAAAGTAATTTAATTTCCTGATAGTAGGCTATTTGATGGTGTTAACTGTGCAAATTGTCCTGTCCTGATTTGTGAATATGCCAACAAAACTTCGTTAAAAACATCAGAAGACATGAATGAACAAATATATAAGTAAATATTCTTATATGAACAGGCTTTTTATAATAATCATCATGTTTCATTTTCATCATGCATTGTCCAAGATTTCTTGGTATGGTGAAGCATTAAGATTGCCCTTCACTATGATTATAGGGCCTGGTTGACACCTTAATTCAATAATTACCAGGTTTGGCCAAATACTTTTGTCTATATAGGGGGGTTAATCCTGAGTATGATCTAATGTCTTTGTAATGGTTCTAACAATATTCTAGGTTTTCTCTGGTTTCAATACTGCCTGACTATTAAAAAAATGCAATGTCAACTTTTATGATGTGATTTTTTGATGCAATCTTTTATTGGAGATGGTGGGGTTGAACACAGTTGCACAAGTGGCTTTCTTGTGGCACACAACAATTTAGTCTGAGTTTAATCATGTGAGTTCTCATCGCACCGTGTGTGTGGAAATGCTCTTACTTTCACTATTAAACATCGATGTAATTTCTATTGTCCTTTTTTTTCTTCACCAAGTTATCTCTGATTATAGTACTTTATGATTTTTTTTTCATGTTTTGGCTACTTATTAATCTAATCAGTAATTTTACCAATCAAATTACGTAGTTGTTTTCTTTGTTTGATTAAGGCCAATAATTTGACCCTTCTCCAATACTGTAATGTCCCTTCCACGACCATGTGCTACATCTTCCGGAAAGAAATGAGAAGCTACTCATTGCATTATTTTGAGTTAAAAGAATTGTTGCCAGTTGAAATTTTCAGTATTCATCCCTACAATTATTTATTCAGTTAAACAATCTTAATTATTAGCTTGTTACAATTTAAAACAGCATTTTATTTGGCCAGGCAGTATATTGTCTCACCAATAAAAATAGATGGTGAACTGAATCGGTGTGAATGAGTATATGATATCTGTCTCATTTATGATTTACTATACAGTATGTCTTATTTTAAAAAAGTGTACCCATGATCCTTTGTCCTGTCAGTTAAGGAATAAAGGGCCAACTACAGTCAACGCCAGGCTGGAGGTACGGTTCCCTGTACTGCAGAATGGCTCTTATATTCTCTATGTGTATGCGAACGCTTCAGAGGAGCTCCTGTCGTGCAGCACAGACCCTTCTGAAATCGATCCGTTCTGGGTGAGCATGCCTCCTGCTGGCTATATTATATGACTCATCATACTGTAGATTTCTGTTTAATATTGATCTTTCCCATGCATTATACTTTAAGGTTAACAATAGAAATCGCTTTTGACTTATTCTAAATCACTTTTTTAAAGTATATTTTGACATACACATAACTCATATTATTAACTCATATTATTACTCTTATTTTAATATTTTAGCATCCAAACATATTACATTTTGAGTGATATTGTCATATTGAGTTTGTCTTACCATTATATGACTGTGATTTACTGATTTACTATGGAAAAAAAACAATAGTAATTGTCCCATGCAGAAGAGTGAGAAGCAGTTTCTAGCATTTCCTGTAGAACATCTGTAAGATACACAGAAACCCTGTTGCATCTCAGTTTAATGCTCATTCCTGTCTGTCCTGTTCTTATTCTTATTCTAGCTTGCGACACCAGAGTTCTATAATATTAGTCTGTCTCCTGTTCACCATTTTAACAAGCGGGAAGTGGAGCAGGAGGGCCAGGAACAGGAAGAACAGACGAGGCCTGAGCTGCACTACAGAGGAACTGTGCATGTGGTACAAACTTTTTATCAACATTCATCATCCATATGGGGAACTGCATGAACTGAGCATAAATGTAAATATTGAACAGTAGATGACAAGATTAGGAAGTCAATGTTATCTAGAAAACCAGGTGCCTTGAGCTAGGAACTTAACTCTGAACTGCTTCCAAGCCTAACAACTTTGAGTTTAAATTGACCGAAGTACAAATCCAGACCATCAGAGGGGGCTAACATCTAAAACATTGTGGATTAAACATGTGGATGTCTGTATTTGATTCTTAGATCACATTGAGCGCTTATAATCTTATAATCTATTATATAAATATATATTTAAAGAAATACTTCTGTTGCCTATGGGTAGACTAATTGATGCTTCAAATAGCAAAAAAACAAAACAAAAAAACACTGGTTTAATGTCAAAAGTGTGGATATATTGTGGAAGAAGTACACAATAGGAATAAACTGTTTAAAAAAATTAATACAAATAAATTTATATATATATAATATAAAGATATATAATATATTTCGGTAATATCTAGCTAGAGGCCCAATAGGGATCATGTTGTAGTGTGCAAACCCAGCCTCATGTCAAATCATGAGCAAAGCCCTTAGGTGATCATACAGCCTGGTAGGAAAGAAACCCCTGGTCGTCATTTCACATGGGTGGAGTAAAGCTTCCAATCAGGTAGCGCTCTAGGCACCGGTTTCTGGGGAAAGACTTATGTGAGATGGAGGCTCTTGTTTGGCAAGATTCCATTATGGGCAACTGCAAAAGCCTCCTGTTGGGCAAAGCTCCATGATGGGTTTTTGCATGCTTATGATCAAAGTCCCATCTGTGGCTAAAACCTGCTTCTGGGTGAAGACCAATGTGGAGCTTCCTGCTGGTTAAAGTTCTAAGTGGCACAGGAGCCCCTTGTTGGGCATGGGCACATGTTGTGTGCAAGCCCCTGGTTGCCAAAACCGCATGTTGGTCTCAAGGGATGATTGGGCAAAAACCCATAAGGGGGACAGTGTGGCCAAAGCTCAAAAGCCCCTGCTTGTGCATCAGCCTCACAATGCGTGTAGATTGTATATGATTGGATATATCTTTCAATATCTACATCAAAGAGTCATCAAATCTTTGATGTGTTACGTGTATAATTACCTTTACAACAAGAAGATTTTGTTAAAACTGTATACATTTATTAAACATGAATGTGATTTTTATTTTTATTTTTTTAATGTCTACCAAGTATCTGTATTATTGTTTTGGTTCAGAATTGCTCCACTGAGACATGTGTGGTGTTCACCTGTGTGGCTCCAGCACTGCAGAGAGACGCCAGAGCCATAGTGAGAGTGACAGCACGCTTGTGGGTTTCTCACTTCTACCAGGTGAGAAAATGACATGCAATTTCATGTCATCTTCAGGGTCAGTTTCAATTTAGGGCAATTGAATTCTTCAGCGACAGAAGATGATTGATTGATTGATTAATTGATTGATTGATTGATTGATTGATTGATTGATTGATTGATTGATTGATTGATTGATTGATTGATTGATTGATTGATTGATTGACGCTGCTCTGATAATGGCATCAGCTGTAATACAAATCAAATGTTCAATGTAATGCATCCTGATATATTGCTGCACTCTAGGTTATAGCTGATAACATTATTAAATAATATATTTTTATTATTAAAATACAGACAATTGCTTAATGATTAGGTTTGACTTTCCCCTTTTCTACTTCTTCTTAATTTTCAGACCCCTTATGTGAATTATGTCCTCTTGTCTACTGCACAATATGAGGTAGTAAGCATGATGTCCAAGATCCAGCCAAACATCTTGCCTAGTGGACAAGCAGAGGTAAGCACTTAACGTCTCTACTTGTATTTTCAGTTAAGACAAACTGACTTCATTGAATGAATTTTTAATTAAAAAAATAATAATAATAATTTTTAAAAAAAGAATGAAAGAAAAGGCCTTTGCTCTGTGTTAGACGAACACCACTGTGGTTTGGAGGCATCCTGATGGGCAGAAAAAAGTGCCAGTGTGGTGGATTGTGGTGTCCATAATTGCTGGCCTCCTACTCCTGGCTTTGCTAAGCTTCATTTTCTGGAAGGTACATAAATGCTATCAACACTAGAGGGCATCTTATGATTGCTTTGACGTTATGAAGTAACGGCATTTCCCTTCTTAAAATTCCTGCAGCTCAAATTAGTGTCTTAAAAGCATGAATCTGTTTTACAGGTGGGATTTTTCAAGCGCAACCGCCCACCAACTGATAACGACAGTGATGATACCGCTCATGAGCCGAAAGAAGAGCAGTCAGAGTATGCTGATGTCTTGCTAGACCAGTCGTAAAAATGATTACTGCAAATTCAAAGCATATATATCAAATGGTACATTTTATTGTGTAAATGTGTATCCTGTCCTTCAAAAGCTTGTGTGTGTTTGTACTGTATTGTACTGTATGCTTGTACTGTATTAATTTACCACATTGTTGTTAAAGTCTTTAATGTGATTTTTTTCTAATTATGTTAATAAATTTTCTATAACAGCAACTCTGACAGTAGACCTGGATGCAAAGAAAAATTACAGATTTATATCAATGCTATCAATGCTCTCATTCTAAAATGTTTCTAAATAACAGCTTTTACAGGAGCTTATATGGTGGACATGCCGCATAAATAACTGTTTTGCAATTGTTGATATGTAAAAGTTGCTTGTGAAGAAAAGTTTATTCGGCATTTTTGTGTCTGAACTGTCAGCGTTTGTAACAATTGCAGACAAAAGTAGTTAGTGTGGGCAAACTGATGTAGTAGAACTTATGATACACATCAGGATGTGTAGTTAGTGGAAAATGTTCAACTTTAGGACAGTTTCTGTAATTCTTCTCAGATTGCCAAATAAATAATACAACATTAAACAAACTTTCCGCCTTCATATTTAAAGACATAATAATCCTTAAAACAAACTGTCACCTGGCCCAGGCCTGCAATCATCATTTGAAATATAAATTCATTCTGGCAACTAAATAATTTATATAAAACAATAAAGGTTTAAACCAATTAGATCTTAACTGTTAGGTCTTAAAACATTAAAGGAGCATTATTAAAAACAAGCAGACCTCCAGTTAGACAGTTATAGTAAATTTTAAAGTAATAGTATGCTTTAAAATCATTACTAGTTAATGTTATATTCTTTCCTGGGCCCCAGTCCCTAGCTACGAGAGGTGTTCAAATCAAAAGTCAAATCGAGACTTTTCAGGGTAGAAAAGTCATCAAGGTAGAAAGATTTTTCAGTATGCCGGAGCCATAATCAGACTATCTGTTTCACGTCATCATCTTTGATACTGAAACGCTGGCCTCACGGGAACTCCCTTTAATGCCTCAAACATGTGGATAGGTCAGGTCTGTATGGGGGATGTGTCTATAACTCCCAGTTGACTTCCTGTAATGTACAAGTGGTGTTAGTGTATGCTTGTATGTACAGTTCCCACAGAGAGCTGCATCTCTTATGTAGATTTTCAAGGATCAGGTGTTTCACTCACTGTTTACAGGAACAGCTGCAGCGGAGTTCGAGACACCTTGGCCAGGATGGTCATTGTACGACCTTCTTTAAAACATTTGCACCATTCAAATGTTTTACTCCGGCTAAGCGATTCATCACCGTGGCATGTTTGAAGGCTTTGGTCAATTGGTTTTACACCTTCATTATTTCATCACAAGTTCTTACCCCCTCACCCTGATAGTTAAGGACTTGACACACTTGAGATACATTTATAAAACTGTTTTATATAAAAGTTATCTTTTTTTATTAGTGTGTGTGTGTGTGCGTGTGTGTGTGTGCGTGTGTGTGTCCTGTGATGAATTGCCTCATGCCCTAAGTCTCCTGGGATAGGCTCCAGGCCCCCACGACCCAGTCTACAAGATAAGGCGGTATAAACGATGAGTGAGTGAGTGAGTGAGTCTACCCTTTGATTACATCTCGAATGTTCCTTCTAAAACCCATGTTAATGATGAAAACATTTATAGGCCTTACACCACTGTAACAGCAGAGGGCGCGTGCGGGCCACTCACCACTACGGGGAGCGCGCTTGCCCCGTGCAGGCCTGCGCGCGCACATCCTCCCTCCCTGCACAGGACAATAGAGGCGCGAGGAAGGGAAGGGAGGAGAAGTGGAGGGGGCAGAGTGGGGCATCGCCGGATCAGCACTTTACCCTGCTTCATCCTGAGCGGTAAACATGGACGACTGGCTGCCTCGAGCACTTCTGTGATGTTGCTGTAAGAATGCCGCCGCCGCGGATTTCCCGATTTTTCGCGTTTTCTCTCGCGCTGTGCGGCGCTTGGCTGGGATCCGCAGCGCACAGAGGGGCAGCTGGTGAGTTGCTGAGCGGCACTTCGGGTTTTTTTTTTTTTTTTTCAGGGTTTTATAGCGCGGTTCGTGCGTGAGCCGTTTTTGATCTTAAATGAACATCAACTCGGGAAGGAATCGGACTTTGGGTGAAAGTTGGATAAACATAATGCTTTCTCTCTCTGTCTCTCTCTCTCTCTCTAACTCTGATTTGGAGGTAAACAGGAGTTACATTCAATATGTTCACCTTCCGAGCTTCTCAATGAGGATCACATCGTCGGGTCAGCAGTAACAGTGCAGTGATTTGATCCGTACACAAATCTAAAAGTTAAACTTTTACTTTCGAGGAACTCCAAATATACTTCAAAAGGATGCAGTGCACCATGTACAGTGAACAACTCTACAGTGTATTTACACCAGTGTACTTGAAGATCTGATACTTTTTAGTGCAGAATAAAACCAAGTTGAAGGTTAAGGGCCTTGTTGGGATTTGAGCACATGACCTTATGCTTTGTAACTTTGTAACTGAGCCAACACAACTAACTCACATAGAACACATAAACACTTGCATTACTAGATTGTATTCCGGCTAGTTGAGCTCCTTCTGATGCCCCAGTGGCCAGTAAATCACTGATTTTTATTTATATATATATATATATTTACAGTGTGCATTATGTAAAAATATACATGCTTGAACATCACCAAGTTCCGGAATCAATTCCCACTTCTGCTCTGTCTGCACGGAGTTTGCATGTTCTCCCCGTGCTTGGCGAGTTTCCTCCAGGTACTCCCGGTTTTCTCGCAGAGTTCAAAGATAGATTAGGCTAACTGCCATTCCCAAATTGCCTGTAGTGTGTGAATGAGCGTGTGTGTGTGTGTGTGTGTGTGTGTGTGTCCTGCGATGGTTTGGCATCTCGTCCTGCGTGTACTCTGTCCTAAGTCTAGGCCCCCTTTGACCCTGTACTGAAAATAAATCGGTATAGAAAATGAGTGAGTAAGTGAATAAATAACACACACCATCAGTTATAACTATGGAACTGTTTATGGAGGTGGATTAGTAAAATCATTAATTTATTATGCTTGATTCACAGTTATGTGTAATTAGGCACAATAATTGATGTCACCGCTGACTTGTACAGTGTGTGCCAAAGTTTTCATACATAGTGCAAATTAAAACTTTTTATCAAAATGTCTCCCAGGCATTCCCACAGCTGGATTGGGAAGGTGTGACATACCAAACAGAACAATAAAAATAAAAAATGAACAATAAATTCATTATGATAGAATCAGTTTCAATTTTTGTAAGACATTATGTAAGACATTTATTAATTAATTTTAATATATTCATTAATAATTAATGTCCTGGTGAAAAAACTGACTGCAAAAATTTAATACAAGTTTAATACCGTGAACTGCGTAATCTGAATGTGCTTCGTCTCACAGCGTTCAGCTTGCGAGCAGCGGAGAAATATATTGCAAAACAAACCTTATCGGTTAATTTATTTTCACTCAGTTTAAATCTTATCAACAATTAGTATATTAAAGACTAAGTTAGCAGCAAATTATCTGTTGATTTTAAAGGTGTGAGGTGTTTAAACTGTCAGAAATATAACAGAAGAAGTATTTTTCTTCAACTTTGAGGTTGGGATAGGCTACCTTGTTTTACAGATGAATCCCACTTCATAAATCAATGCCACTTCTTCGGCCAAAGACCCAGTGTGGGAGACGGTTGTCCTCACTGAGTTGACAGATCAGTAATGGGAGCACATTTTCCTTCCTGGAAACTTTTCATGTTGGGCAAACATGTGCAGGAAGAGTATAATTATTCCAACAAGAGTGAAATGATTGGATCAAGTCTGGCTAATGTTTAGCTCTTGAATGGATTATGAAAGGATCGGAAATTCATTCCCGATTGGACCGGATCCGTTCAGGGTGTTTTGTTTGATGGACTTTTATTATGATTAGGCCATTATTCTGATTAAGAAAGTCTTTTGGCTGCTTCAGTCAAGGGGTCTCCACAGCGGACCATCTGATCCGCACACCACTTGGCACAGGATTGTATTCCAGATGCCCATCCTGACGCAACTATAACCAGGCTTAAGACTGGCACTATACACGTAGTGGCTGAGTAGTATGGAGTGTGCCAACCCACCAACATTTGGGCTCAAACTGGATCCTCAGTTGCCCAAATCAACAATCTAGATCCTTAGCCGTCTGAGCCAATACTTTCCCTATTAGGCCATTATTCTGATTGATGGTGGAATATTAGGGTCCATATAAATGCCACTGCATCCTGTGTCTTTTGTTGAAGTGTCTTCATCTACTGCCAGAGCTGCTGTTATAGAACATTTTGCTTTGCCCATGGACCCATAAGGTTTTGTTTTGGAAAGTATACACTACGTTCCAAAATGTCACTTTTTTTTTACCAAATGATGTAATGTGTCAATACATTATGTTACAAATATATTTGTGGTTTTGAACAATTTAGTGATTATCTTATTATACTGTGATTAAACATCAGCAGGGCTGCCAAGCTGATCCTGTTATGTTTCAAATGAATACTCATCATGAGAAGGCTAATATTTAATATTTATCTTAGTAAAAGCTTCCAGCATGCTTGTTGCTGTGATCTTTAAATACATAGTTTAGAGAATCTTTTCTTTCGAGGAGCAAGCACCCAAGTTTGCGGAGTTGTTTGTGTAAACTCTTTGCAGGAACTCTTCACTTGTGCGGGGACATTAGGGGAATATTAATGTGATCCGTGAGCCTTGTCTCTGCCTCTCATTTTCTCTCTCTATGAGCTTATAGCAGGCGATGCTTCTGTGATTAATTTATGTGCGGTTGCACATGCCGCGATCTAACCACCGGCTCGTCCTAAACATTAGATCCTCAGACTCAGAGAGTTATAAACATGTATTTGTAGCCTGTTTTTGAAAATTATTATAATAAAAGATAAGCTCATCTAAATAAATAATGGAATTTGTTTCTTTGGATGAGCGATCATTCTGTAATATAGGGATTGTTGGATTTCTTTTAGGTTAAATAGTACATACCGGTTAGGTACTGGTACCAAATGTGGCTTCACTTTTGGGTACAAATTATGATTTCAGCACCTCTTTTTTATAATGTTACTGTTTTACTATGGACATTAAAATCCTACTGCATACGTCATGATACGTCCATCAACCTCAAGTGTAGCTACTGTATTTTCCTAAAATGTGCATTAATGGTCTGAATCATGGGTGAAAGGTTTCAATTCATACAATTTCTAGCTCCATTAGTATGACAGCAGTTTGTGCAAACCAATTACCGATCAGCGTTGTCATGTCAGTTCCCAGGAGCCCAACTGGTGCATATTTAGTCATGGGTACATGCCTTCTGCAGCACTAATGACACGAGATCCTGTGTAATTTGCCCAGGAAGCATGCTGTGAGTGGAGCATGGGTAGTGAAGGAACCTTATTATATTAATTTAGTATTAATCAGTAGAAAAGTTGTCGTTTTATAAGAACCAGGGCTGGTTTTTAAATGATTTTCTCTTTTGGAGAAAAAGAAAAGTTTCAGTATTTTTGTTGAACTAATTAATGTTATGACTGGATGTAAAGAAATGATGCTTTGTAGAAACAAATATTGCGTACTTAGACATTCCATTAGCCAACTAAAGTGGAGGTCAGCATACTGTACATAATTATTGATTACTGCTGCTTACAGTTTATTCTGAGCTTAGTTACAGCACATCCTATTTTCTAGGGATGGCCATCACCGAGGACCAGCCGATACAATATTATTACGATACCTAGGTGTTGTTTCAATTTGTATTGCGATTCTGTAAGTATGGTGTTTTTATAACTATCTCAATTTAATATATTTTAATATTTAATATTTGCAGCTGTTCTGTGTGAACTGTTCCGTTGTCCTGCATACATACATTCATACATACATACACTATTTTGCCATTAGTACTGGTGCGCAGTCCTGTTGGAACAGGAAGTGGCCGTCCCCACACTGTTCCCACAGTTGGGAGCAAGAACTTGTCCAAAATGTCTTGGTATGCTGAAGCATAAAGAGTTCCTTTCACTGTAAGTAAGGAGCCGGGCCCAAGCTCACACCACTTCCAACATGGAAGTGCACCACCAGTGCACAAAGCAAGATCCATAAACACATGAATGAGTGAGTTTGGTGTGGAAGAACTTGACTGGCCTGTACACAGTCCTGACCTCAATCTGATAGAACACCTTTGGGATGAATTAGAGTGGAGACTGTGGTCCAGGCCTTCTCATCCAACATCAGTGTCTGACCTCATAAATGTGCTTCTGGAAGCATTGTCAAAAACTCCCATTAACACACTCTATAACTTTGTGGAAAGCCTTCCCAGACGAGTTGAAGCTGTTCTAGCTGTAGAGGATGGGCCAATCATATTAAGCTCTATGGATTAAGAATTGAATGTTCATATGCATGTGAAGGCAGGCTAGTGATACTTTTGGCAATATAGTGTACATACTGTACATACTGTACATAGTGATACACGAATTGCTGTACAAAAGAATTGTGATGTGTAACTGAATCGATTTTCCCCCATCACTACAATTTTCAGTATTGTTGTTAGTTAAGCATTTGGGAGCATGAGGTACTTTACATGAGGTGTGCGGTCTATTATCACTAGCAAGGTAATATGAGGTAAAAATTTCAAGACCAAGGGTTTTATCTTATTAGTTCAGCTGTGGTCTTAAATAAATGTTAGGTGTTAGGTGTGTTTTTTTGTTGTTGTTGTTGTTGTTGTTTTTTTTGCCATGATCTTGTAGTTTTGTGCAGATGCTGCCTGAGTCATCTGGCAAAGCGTGAAACTGGGTTATTCTTGGCTTTTTGTTGTTGCGCGGCAAGCACATGACCGTCCTAATCGAGCTGACACCCGTCGCAGCCTCCTCTGTGTTCTGTGTTAAATCGAAAACCTGCAGAGGAAAAGGCAGGTTTGGACTAATGCAAACTGACTGCTGTGGATTTCAGCTCGTCTTTCAGTGCCTCGGGCCGGGTCAGCTGTGGCACTCGTTGAAAAATTGTCTTCTAATCATTGTTCCAATAACAATTTTGCAATTTTTTCCTGTCATGGTTAAGGATCAGCTGCAGAAAAGTAAAACGCTCTTTTGTGAGAATGAATCGTGTGAATGGAGAGATGAAGGTTTATGAAAAGCCTGCTCTGTTAATTACATTAATTCACTTTTTAAATTTTTTAGAAGGGAATTATCGGGGTACTGGCAACCTGGATAAAGAATTAGTGGTAAACACTGAATATAACACACATATAGACACATAAACTTGTGTGAGGGTGTTTCGCCTTGATATTCTGGTGCATGTACTGTAGAAGAGTCCATCCCAGTCATTTAGTCTGTTTCAGTTCTCATGAGCGTGAACAGGTGAATTTATGCGTCTCCATCAGATTTGCTTCTGGACTTTCTGAAGGTGGTCAGAGGACCCCTGTGTCTCCTCCATTGTTTCCAATTCCAAGAGACGCAATTAAGTTCAACATCAGGCATTAAGTCTTCCATGAGTTTGCTGTTACCATGGAAACAGTACCAGTACCAGAAGTAGTGCATTAATTCAAACCTGTGATTTTCGAACTGTCAGAACTCCTGTTTTTGAATATTAATCAATACCTTCTGACTTAGGATTATGAATTAAACATTGCTGTGGTATGATACAGGTACAGTAGTCCCCAACTTACGAACGAATACTGTTCCAGGGGCACGTTTATAAGTCTGATTTGCTTTAAAGTCCGACAAAGTGAGTATTATATGCCTTTGACACTGTAAATATATAAAATATAAAGCGTACCAATCCACTTGACTAAATCTGTTCCCTTTACCCACACTGTGATCAAGTGGCCAAAAATTTATTTACACACTGAAAATATCGTATATACAGTAAGTGTAAATATTGTTCGATTCCTGTTTCTGTGTAGATGGAATTTTCATGTTCTACCCGTGCTTGATCGGTTTCCTCCAGGTTTCCTCCCACAGTCCAAAGACATGCAGATTAGGTTAATTGGTGTTCCCAAATTGCCCGTAGTGTGTGAATGAGTGTGTGTATGTGTGTACCCTGCGATGGATTGGCACCCTGTCCAGGGTACACCCCGCCAATGAATTTTGGGAGACAAGTGCCCTAAGTCTCCTGGAATAGGCTCCAGGCCCCCTGTGACCCTGAATACAGGATTAAGAGGTATAGATGAAGAGTGAGTGATGAGAGAGAGTGTAAATATTGGTATCTGGTGCATCTGGTCCGTTTGTATCTGTGGAAAATTACTACCTGGGGACTACCTGTACTAAGTAAAAAGGCATTTTGCCCTTACTCAATATAAGCATTTGTTTGATCTACAGTACTTTAGTTCTATGTTATTACTGGTTAATTCCATCATAGACGGATGATATAGTGATACCTTGGCAGACAAATTAAATTTGTTCCAGAGGCGAGTTCTTGAGGCAAAATTCCACGTAACGAAATGCATTTTCCTATAGGAAATAATGTAAATGCAGATACATCGTTCCCTTGTGTCCATGGTGACACTGAGATGCTTGTTGGATATTATGGTGTATGGTAGCTTGTGTTCAGAAAATGTGTTGGTGGCCTTCTGCTCAGTGTGATTTCCAGCACTGCTGTAGACTGGGACAGATTTTTACCACTAACAGCCTGGGAAACATGGCCATAAACCATCCATCCACAAGGCTATACCACTGACCCTGAACGTACTTAATGTACTTAAGTGTTATTTTTATGAATGTCATGAAGTTTGAAATAGAAGAGGGATAATGATCACCGTGGTTACCCAACTGCTTCTGACATTAAGAGGAATCCCATTTGCATCAATACAGTAAGTTCAGCCCATAATGCTGCATTTTGCATACATGTCAGAATTCACTGGTGACTCCTGTGCTGTCATGAGGGTAATTACCGTGCATTGGTTTCACCAAAGTGATTTCCATTTGTGAGATAATGTGGATGCAATGAATCGCCAAAGAAACCCACAGAAACTCACATCTGGAACATATTAAGCTGCTCCGAGTACACAACTAAAAAGTTACTGATTAGCTTATGGGCTCATTTTCATATTAGATATATTAGATGCCTTTTTATTTATTTATTTTTTTTACTCGGACTACTTCATGTCACAAGGTGCTTAATTTTTTTCTTTTTGTAATTTGCTCAATAATTATTGTTAACACATATACAATCCAAATTCCAGTTCTATTTTGGTAAGAGCTTAAAAAACAAAAAATCTGTAGTGTCCATAACCATATGAAATTCATGTTGCAATATCTTCATCAATTCTGCATATCAATATCAATGAAAGCAATATCAATATCAAAAAGTAACATAAATTCTGCATTTTAGAATAATACACTTCAGCACTTGACTTCATTTCATCGGAATCGAATTTTAAATTTAAAAAAAGTTACGGACACTACATAAAGGACATGAAATTGTATTTAACAGATGTTTCTTTTTATCTGATAAAAATATAAATGTGTATGCATATTGACGGAAAACGAAGCATGGATCGGGAGATAAGAAGCATTATCATGAAATATAATTTTTTATATTTGATCCAATATTGAATAAGTTAGACTTTTTAGCACTAATACCATGTATTGGCCATGTTTGCTTAGAATTGATTGATTCTTATAAAAACAAGATATTTACGGAATCGCAGTACAAATCGAATTGGCACCTACTGTAGGTATCGGGATGGTATTGTATTGGTTGGTCCCACGTCATTTCTGTCCCTCATGTTTTGTTTATTTATTCGAGGCATTTTACTTCTGAGCTTTAAATACCCCAAAAGAGTTAAGAAATTATTTGTAGTCTATTTGTTTTTTGCACTTCTATTTACAGTATTTATTGGCCTTAAGGTTTCGATTAAACTAGTCATGCGCTCATGCCACTTCCTCCGCAGTAGGCATACATGTTGTGGAGGCAATGTTTTAAAAAGTTTATTTCTTTCCTTTTTAAAAATTTTTAAAACATTTTTCCTGAAATTGAAACAATATCTCCAACAATAGATCACTCAAAAAAATTACACTGCTTTTATTTAGAGACAAACTTGAGATTGCGATTTTTAAAAAATGAAATTTAACTGCTGAATTTTGTATTAAAAACCTATTTATCTCGGCTAATACCAAATAATGGCACAAATGACGATGTTTGCCAATATTTATTTATCATCTTAGAATTATATACAGTATATTTGATTTAAATTTTTACATTCAACTAGCACAGTCATAAATGTGGCTATTCAAGTATTAAAAAGTGTGAAAGTACAACATTTTTTAAAAATATATCATCCTAGCATTCTGAAATAACCAATACATTGACTGTGTGAATTAAAAGGAATCTGTCTCTTTAAGCACAAGGCTGACAGTAGTGATGTGCGTGTGCGTGTGTGTGTGTGTGTGTGTGTGTGTGTGTGTGTGTGTGTGTGTGTGTGTGTGTGTATGAGCCACAGGGAGCATTAAATGAATCACAAGCACTTTTTTGTTTTGTTCAGAGAGCAGATAAGTGAAAATTGGCCTGAAGTGAAATATTAAGATATGTAGTTTTAAAAAAGCAGGTGATTCACTAAACACAACAGCACTACCATCCGCGTTCTGTTTTAAGATGAGGTAAAGTTGATCTTATATTTTGATAGTTACTGCATATTTGTGATTATTTCTTCTTCTTTTTTTTTTACTTTTTTTAGTTTATTTGCACAGTCACTTCACTATACAGTATTACGTCAATGTGGGCAATTCAGATTATCCTCCTACTTGTATTGAAGGAAGATGCTGTAGTTCCTGCTGTTAAAAAGATCACAGTTTGTAGTTTGCTTTGCTTTGATTGCTATTTGGGGGAAAATCTCCAGAGCGAATCAGTGAAGAAGGAAAAGGACAATTTGTTCAGAATTTTGAGGATGAGTCGAAAATTATCCGCACTCTGGCTATAGAATTTATTCAAATTAGTTTTTTAGAATAGATAAAAATATATATTTTTTTTGCTTTGTCAACAAGCTTTCATATTTCTAATATATAAAAAAAAAAGGCTGAGCTACGAGCCACGGATGCACCGCTGTCCAATGGAGCAAGATCAGGACTACAGTATACTGTAGGGAGGATGCTTTAACACCTCTAAATGAAGTTTTTGACAGTGAAGAGTGTCGACAGCGTGGGCAGAAGTGTGCCGACGTGCATCGTCATGCAGGATCACAACGCCCTTGGATAGCAATCCTCTGCGTTTAGTCTGAAGTTTACGCTTCAGCTCTTCAGTAAGCATCTCACTGTAATGAGCACTGTTGACTGTTGAACCTTTTTCCTGATAATGTTCCAATACTGGCCCTTGAGAATCCCAGAAAAATGTAAGCATCAATTTTCCAGCTGATGGTTGACTTTTTCTTGGTCAGCGATTGTAATGCTAAATCCATGTATCATCACTAGTAGTGATTCTTTTTAAGAAACGTTCACCTCGCTTAGAACGTCCAGGTCCAAATTTTAATTCTGGGATTTAACCTAATGATCGACCAATCAGAAGCCTTAACTACTGAGCTATACCTTGTATCTGCCAACAAGATATCATTAAATACAGAGTATACCAAAAAGTGGTGGTTTCTTGTCAACCCAGGGACTAGAAATGATGGGACTCCATTATGCTACCCATGTCATTAAATCATATAAGGTTGTGACACTTACACGTAATATAGGAACATGAACTCAAAGAATTCATTTAGGTTAGATTTGTAAATGAGTAAATTACAAATATAGGCTATGGACCATTTAATGCAAACCAAAAGTAGAAAGAAAATGGCACGGCCTCTTTTCACCCCGCGCTCTCATGTCCTGCCGGTGCGCTGTGCAGATGTCTTAAACCTCGAGGCAGGCAATGCTGACTCAACCTGCTGCTGGGACTCATTTCCTCCCAGAGGAAATGTAAACCCTTTTATGAAGCCTGGAAATCTCTTCACTCAGCGACCCCGAATCCGCACCTTCTGAATGAATAGCGAGAGAGAGAGAGAGAGTGTATGTGAGACATTTTCATTATGTGATCATGATTATTATAGACAGAACTGAACACTGTAGGCCAAGAACACTTGTGTAAAAGTGTTGTTGTTTTGTTTTTTTGGCAGAGAAACTAGATTTGTGCATTATTTCACAGAAGTAAAGATATTCTATGCCACAAAATAAACTCGGTACAAATATACCTTTACCACCACTAGAGTATGAAATGATGTCAATTGTGATCAAATGCAGGGCAAGATTGGTGAAACGCAGACGATCAGAATTCCTAGGCAATACATACGTTGTAACTCATCAGTTTGCAAATGTTTAAATACATACATGAATAAATACACTTGAAATGATTTAAGTTTAGTTCTTTTCCAAATGCCAGTCATTGGAATGCATTAAGAGTTTAGCCAGGTTCTGCTTCCTGAAACATGCTCTGTTTCATTTGGCAGGATGGGTTTAAAATACTCAGATTGATGTTTATATCTGCTGAATTCTCAAATCCAATAGGTGAGAAGGTTTCGAATAACTTTCAAGGACAAGATGCCTGCAAGGCAAATTGCTGCTTTATGGTCAAAAACATAAAGTCCTGCATCGAGCAAAGATAACAACTAAGGAGATTGCTGAAATTACTGGAATTAAAACCCCCCATGAATGGAGATCAATTAAACTCTTGGCAAAGTTGAATATAAATACGCTGGCGGTAGAAATCTGGGCTATGATTAAAAGTGAAAGTAAAAGCATTTCAATACACACAATGTGACAAGAAGTCACAGGATTAAGACTAAATCACTGTGTGGCCACAAGAAAACCAACTGTTTGTTAGACTAAGTGAAACACAGATTCAATTTTCTAGAGACTATAAATATTGGACGTGGAAGATAAGGGAAATGTGATAAGGTCATGTGGTCTTCTAGCGTCTGCTGAGTCCCGACTGAGCCTATAATAAAGTGATGGATGTACAGTATCAGGATAAGTAGGGAAGCGCATGAAGCTGGCACCGAGGCAGTGTTATGATCTGGTTGATTCGGCTGGTCTATTTTCAGCAATACAATTATGTATCAAGTCAGCTGACGACCTGATTGTAATGAATGACCAGATTATCCCATCAATTTTGGACGCATATTGTTCTAGCATGACAATTAATTCCCACATTAAATAGCCACAACCTTGTGCATTGTAAACAAATCAAATATTATTAGACCATATGAAATGATATAAAATATTATTATTAGTGTATTAGACTAGCATTAATTCACTCATTCCAATGCATTTTTTTAATTAAAACAGACAATTCACATATGCTATTATTTAACAACGAATATATATAACTATTGATATGTGTGCTGTAGCGAAGCTACAAGGAAGGAGTCTCCAGTGTTAGATCTTACATACAGTATGTCAGAGGTTTCTTTGTAACATGACAAACTGCATTGTCTTTAAATTAAAGGATTAAAAGTAGTATTGAATACTTATTAGTTTATTCGTAAATTGATGTGGTATAAGGTGAATAATAGACATTCTGCAATTCTGCTACAGTTACAGAATTACAGAGTTACAAGATATTCCATCACTTCATTTTTTTCTTTCTTAATAATGCTTTATTCCAGACTTGTTTCTCCTGAATTCTGCATAGGCTTCTGGTATAATTCCATGGTAGACTGCAGCAGTAAGACTCTGCTCATTCTTTTTACTTTTTACGCTGACTTGTATTTGAAGCTCAGTTCTTTGAAATCATGTCCAGGTGCTGCTCTATTTTCCACATGTGGTAAAAATATGGTCCTAAAAATCTTTTCCTTGAGTGCAGTTCACGTCCTTAGTGAAAGCTGGATTAGTGAGTGTTGCTGAACTGGAGCCGATGGCTTCCAGCTGGAGCGAAAGTGCCATGAGGAGGCAGTCGGGGGTTTTATCTGCTTCATGCACTCCTCCAGACCCTCCCAAAGAAGAGACATCTGCTAGAAAGAAAAGGGCTTCATGAGGAACTGTAACAGATCAGAATGCATTACATGCTTACTTGTAGGGCATTTGGGCTAAGATGGACGTTGCTTAACAGGTTGCGCGATAAGTCGTCCAGTGTTGACATGAACAAGAAAGGTTTCTAATGACTATTTGAAAATTCTGGCTCCTTTCATCTTAATATAAAAGTTGTTAGTTCAATTGTTAGTTCTCTCAGGGGATTTGATACAAATTTGGTTCCAAAAAATAAAAATTCCAAAAAATCTTTAAATAACACCAGTCGATTGAATGCATCAGAAATAATGTGGATGGATAGATGGACAGTGGGTGATTGGATGGATGGATGGATGGATTGATTGATGGATTATGGGTGCGTGTGATGGGTGGATGAATGAATGGATGGATGAATGGATGGACAGTGGGTTGCTGAATGGATGGATGAAGTACTGTAGGTGAATGGATGGATGGATGGATGGGTGGTTGCTGAATTAATGGATGGAGTGAATGGATGGTCAGTAGGTGGTTTAATGGTTAAATAAGTGGCTTGGTGGATGGACGGATGAATGGGTGGATGGGTGAGTGGGAAGATAGATTATGCATTGATGGATAGGAATGGGTGAATAGATGTGATAGATGGATGATGGGATGGGTGGAAAGATAATAATGGGTAGCATGTGGATGGATAGATAGCAATACAGCAGAATGATAGGTGTGTGGCTAGATGCATGGGTGGTTGGGGTGGGTGGATGGATGATTTGATGGTTGATGGATAGGTGAATAATGAAAGTATCAGAAATAAGAATGACCACCAGTGTGTTGGTGGGTTGAGATGGAGAATGTGTGTGCTTTGGTATCTCTTTTGATTTAATTTTGAGTTTTTACCTTGTAAAAGCAGTATTTATTATGCATGCTCCGATCGATTAGCTGCTGATTGGAATCTATCGATATTCACTTACTATAATTTTTACAGAGTGGTTCGTACAGAGAAATGACCAACCAACATATCATTATAAATTATTTTATGTCACTTCAAAGATTTAGCATTCAGCATCTGTTTATAAACTGGAAACCATTTCACAAATGTAATACTAGAGCCATACAAATACATGTGCCGTGTAGTATATTGTCTATATACAGTAAGGCAGAATATTCTTCATTACACACCATTTATTATTTGTACATGAACTGTAGAACATAGCAATCATATCCTGCATCACTCATTACTCATGAGAATAAGTTCAGTGAGGTTGTGGTGTCATGAGTAATCAGAGCGTCATTGTTCTTCTACTACTGTACACAGTCCACCACTCCAATTTGTATTACAGTGTTGTCACATTAGTAAACTTCTGACTGTTACAGTACTGTATATGGGACGATATTAGATTTTTAAAAAATATTGCCTATTGTGTAGGCATGGCAGGGGGTCTCGTTGGAATGGTGGCCCACCATGCTTCTACTATTACAGGAGATACACTGAGCTGATCAGACAACAGAAAGATCTTGGGAATACCTTGACAGTGAATGATTCTTGAAGTGGATGGGAAGTGGATTTATATACAGGAAACTTTGGCTGTGAACAACAGCATTACAATGGACATTCTTTGAATACTGGCACATTCCGAGGCCCCTCAAATCCTTCCTCTTTCTCTGGAAGCAAACCAAAAAGCAGGGTTAAAAATCATCTTGTATGATTGGATGATGGTCAAATTCTGACTAATTTATTTATTTATTTATTTATGTTTTTGTAAAAAAAAAAATAAAAAAAAAGACCAAAAAAAGCCCTTGTCTCTAGGATCTTACAGTGCAAGGTATTAAACACATGCTTAAAGACTATTTTTACAAATGCATTTTGACCTAAAACCCATGCTGGTATGAATCAATAACTTCCTCAGAATGGCCAGGGGTAAAGAAATCTTCAGCAGTGATCATGCACGGTTTGTATTTTCCAGTCTATTTTTTTGGATTTGTCCAAGCAGCATGCCTGCTACTGTAAGTTCATTCTTCTCACTTTAGGTTTAGAATCGATATTAACTCTGTTGCCAAAAACCCTGACATTTTCTTTATTTACATTTATTGATTGGGAATGTACATTGGTGCACTTGTGTCTCTACATGCTACTTCAGTAGAGACTTATTTTTTGTTTTCATTCGATCAGGCTTCTGATACCTTTAGAGCATTGGAAAGGTAATTTAGATGGGACTAGGGTCACTCTCTGAGGCAGAACTAGTTAAGCTGGCTACCCACCTGGAGGCAAAAAAACTATTTCATACCTCTGTGTTGTTGCTGCTCCACAATCCCGGGGTCGCCAGTTTGGACTTTTTGAACTAAAAAGCCTTCACAAAATTTCTGGAGAGGTGATGACTCGCCGACGTTTTTACTGATTAGCAAAAACGCACTGTATTCCCTTCTCACTGTAAACAAGACATATTCTTAAATATTCTGTGCAGTGAGAAATTGTCTGTTTTGATGTGTATTTACGTCACTGCCAAGAAATGTCATGGGTGGTATTATGCTCTGGTGGTTAAGCTGCCTCTAATATCTATGAAGAAAACACTTTATTTGTAAATAGTAGATATATGTACCATGTGCGTGCCTATATGTACAGGTAGAAAAAATATTAAAGTTAATATGTATAATATCATTATTGGGGTGGTTCAGAATATCACTTGCCAATTTATTTGATGCAAGGCAAATTGACAGGCAGTGTATGTAATATTGGAAGGATAGATGGATGGATGGATGAACAAATAATGGGTGGATGAGTGGGTGGGTAGATGGATGGATGGATTAATATATAAATGGATGGGCAGTGGGTGAATGGATGCTTGGATGGATGGATGGATGAATGGATGGATGGATGGATGGATGGACAGTGGGTGGGTAGCAGGTTGGATGGATATCTGAATGGATGGACAGTGAGTGGTTTAATTGCTGCATGGATGGATGATTAGATGTTGTAGCTGTGGGTTAGTAGTAGGTTGTGATAGTAAATGTAAACGTGGGTACATGGATGAATAGTCATGTCCTTTGAAACGAATTGGTGGTCAGGACAAAGGTAGATAAATGGACGGTGGGTGAATGAGTAGGTGGCTTGGTGGAAGGATAGATGGACTGATAAATAGATGGATGGATGGATAGATAAATGGATGGAGGGGTATCTGGTAGATAGATGGATAGTTTGATGGGTTGATGCATGGGTGAACAAATAATGGGATGGGTGGACAGGGGATGAATGGGTGAATGGATGGGCTAGAGGTGGCTTAGCTCTGGACTACTGTTTAGAAGGTTGTGCATGACTGTGGATGGATGGATGGTTGAATTGATGGGTGAATGGATGGATGGTTGAATTGATGGGTGGATGGATGGATGGTTGAATTGATGGGTG
>QMIH01001737.1:23292-49167 GCA_003987875.1 Clarias batrachus | reverse complement strand
ACACACACACACACATGCATATGCAAAAACCAGTAGCTATCACTTACCACAAATCGTGGTTAATACAAATTTAAGCAAAATCAAACAAGCAAGAATAAGGTTATACTGAACATGGGCACGCCTTTGATTTGGCCGGAGGCAAGAGCCTGCAGGGAGAATGAGGGAGATAATCACATCCATGCAGATATTCAGTATAATTACAAGCGCAATTGTGCTTTTATGCAATAGTTCTATAAACAAGAAATGAATCTTGAGTAAGTGACATTTTGGATGCAATATGGCCAATTCCTTTGTTTATTTTTGCTCCCTTAGTACACATAGATCCCAAAGAAGCTGCTCTCATTTCTTAGACTTTCAGCTAGCTGGCTAGCTAGCTCACATTGATTTGAATCCTATTAAAGGTGCTTCTGGTGAAATTAGCTTGATTAATCCTTTTCACCTTTATCTGACAGTTGCCACACAAGAGACAAAATCCCAGGCAAAACTATCACTATGTGTGCGTGTGAACACTGAAAATGATCTCCACAAACATCTTGCCAACAAGAACAAAGAGACATCTCTACTTGTCTGGCACTCATGCACATGCGTGTGTTTACTCGGTTTGGTGCTAATTATCACCAAACTCACTGAGCATATATTTAAATAAGGTGGTCTGATCACCAGCTTCACAGGCACATAATGCAAAATCCTGTGAAACTTTAATTTMTGTGAAATTCTGGGAATTCTGTGAGTTCCTGTGAAACTTTCATGAATGAGCAAAACGAAGATTTTTACTTATTTATATCTTCCCTATTTATTGGCACTAATGAAGGTTACAAAACAGAAATAAAGATCTGTTAGTCGTCATACACCTGTGAAGTACAGTTCGGTGGTGGATGACTTGCTTTTCTTCATATCTGTGAGAGTGTGTGTGAGAATTACTGTATCACATAAGAGTAATGTGTTGAAGTACATACTGTAGATGAGTCTCACAAGTTCCTTTTGGTTGTGTTGTGGCTGGCCTGGCAGAGGTAGCTCAGTGGTTTGGATGTTCGACAACTGGTCCATCATAACTTCAAACCCCAGCCCTTAATCATCAACTGCTTGTACGTTTTAGAAGAAAAAGTGTAAATCCTGATCAGTCAGAAAGTGTGTTGTTGTTCTTTATAGCAGCAAATTTGGCAGTAGTGCCTGTTGTAATTAATGTTGACATTAGCCCACTTTAATACATTACTGTATTTATAGTGATTCACACACTTCAATAGTCATCGTTCTCTCACTCACACACTCATCGTCTATATCGCTTTATCCTGTATTCAGGGTCGCGAGGGGTCTGGAGCCTATCCCAGGAGACTTAGGGCATGAGGACAGGGTGCCAATCCATTGCAGGACACACACGCACGCACGCACGCACGCACGCACGCACGCACGCACGCACACTACCGGCAATTTGGGAACGCCAATCAGCTTAATCTGCAGGTCTTTGGACTGTGGGAGGAAACCAGAGTACCCGGAGGAAAGAAAAGAAGAAACTGAAGAATGCAACGGGAACACGGTCAAAATGGAAACGCATGCACCAGAARAAACGTAAATATAAGCTTAATGTGGTCTTCTGCAACATGACATGGACATACCACAGTCACAGCACAAGCCTGAAGAGGTCTGAAGAACTGATGTAAAAACAACAAAGTGATGTCCCTGTCACTAGAATAACTCAGTCAGAATCACATCTAATTTCTTCCCATACTGTATGTACTATTCTCATAGTACAATGACAAGGTGCCACACAAGAGATGTCAATGTCATCATTACTATGTCCATATTAAGTTATTCCTGAATCTTGCATYAACCAGGCCCTCAGAGCGTTGGGTCAGCCATGATACGGTGACCCTGGAGCAGCAATGGTTAAGAGCCTTGTCTAAGAGCCGCTGCAGCTGGCAATGATAGGGCTTGGACCTCCAACCTTCTGATAAATAACCCAAAGCTTTAACCAATAATAAACCAAATAGGAATATGTATTGTTATTTAAGAAAGACATATACTGTACTGTATATGCTGATAGGGTAAGATTTAAGAAAGGAGTCGAATAAGGAAGTAAAAGAGAGACGGTTCAGGGAGCAACTGGTCGTAGTTGCAACATCAAATGTGGTTAAAAAAAAACAATTATTTTCTAAATGATACACAACACCGAATGTAACTATAAATGGATCACACCACCGTGTCACTGATTATTTTCCTATAACAATGTGCCCAGACCTGTTTAATCCTCACCCAGGCAGGGCTGTAATAATATTATTGTTAATTAGCAAGAATTTGATTCATGTCTAACTTGTGTGTCACTTGAATCAAGACAAAGTATGATGGGGCAAGAGAAAGATGTGACCAACACCATTCATGAGTAAGTCCATATCAAGACTGAGACCCTCAAACATTTTGATATTTTTGCTTCTGTACACCACCACAATGGATTTGAAATGCAGCATTTAAAAAGTGTTTGTAGTGTAGACTTCCAACATGAATTCAAGTGGTTTGACAAAAATATTGTAGTAACCATTTAGGGATTACAGCCACTTTTTGCATAGTTCCTTCATTTTCATATACCCAAAATTAACTGGATTATTTTTATATACTTTGATGCAAAGATGTTACAGTCAGTGGCTGCTGATGTCTGCAGTTTCCTCCTTGAACTGCAGGCCTGCAGCCTCCTTTACTTGCAGCGTGTGTGCATGTGTGTGTCTTTCTTATTTCAGGTTTGTCTTCAAAAAGTGAAAAGCATGCTCAATTGGTGTAAAGGCACGTGACTCACTCCACACTTTAAGAATTTTTTTTGTCTTAGTTTGTTTTCAAAGTACGTTTTGGGTTATTATCTATCTATACCGTGAAGCACTGTTCTATTATTTGTGTAACATTTGCCTGAATCTAAGTTGAGTGTTAAGGCCTATACCCTTTAGAATTCATCCTGCTAGGTCTATCAGCAGTATCATCATCTACAGTATGAACACCAGTGACCCAGTTTCCTATAGCAGACATCCATRCCCATGCCATAACACTGCCTTCACCATGTCTGACAGATGATTTGGGATGCTCTGGATCATAAGCAGTTCCTTTTCTTCTCCATACTCTTCTCTTCCAATATTTCTAAATAAAACACTTACTCTTGTTTAAGAACTGGTTGGGCTTTTTAAAGATTTTTCTTTAAGGCAAAGTCGAATCTGGCTTTCCTGTTCTCGAATGTTATCTGTGGTTTGCATCTAGACTTTGACAATGATGCACCTAGAAGTTGTGGAGGTTTCTTCCACCAAGGARAGAATTCTGTGATCAACAACCTTTTAGTGTTGCAAATTCATTCTTTTAAAAAATTTACCAAAACTTTTATTTGGCCAGTCCTAAAGATTTTGCTCTCTTTCTTGATAGTTCTGGTTTGTTTTTCAACCTATCGATGGCCCCGCTTAATTGCATCAGCATTGAATTTTGAGGTTCCCATGAACAGCTACCAAAAGCAAATTCTTATTTATAAATATTATGGCCACAACTAGGCATCAGATTATTTAGTTAATAACTTTAGAGTAYATAACTTCTGAGTCTGTGAATGTTGAGGGGAAAAAAAATTATGAAGAAAATGTGTTACTGCAAAAACTGTTAATGAAATATTTTTTGTTAAATTGATTGAATTAAAGCTGAATATCTTGACTTTAATTGAATCTTAACAGCCTAATTTAAAATCTAAAAACAAAATTTCTTACTATCCAAATACTTATGGACCTGACCAACATGACCYACAGTCAAGATTTATGAAAGGTTAAACTTACAGAAAGAATTTCTASTTATAAATCTTATAGCTTCTGGTTAGAAGCTATTCATGGGCCCTGAGGATTTGTCTYTAATGTGGCACAGGCTTTTCTGTGAAGGGTGCAAGTTGAACAGTTTGTTTGATGGATGAGTCTGCCCAAATGCTTTGGGCCTTGCTTRTACTTTGCTCCCTGTAGATATTGTTAATATTAGGGAGGCTGGTGTCTTTGACTTGCTGGGCACTCTTCAACACCCTCTGGAGGGTCTTCCTACTGGAATGTAATGCTGCAGGTCAAAACAGACTCAGTGATTCTCCTGTAGAGGCTGGTAAAGATCAGTGACGGCATACCTGCCTGTATAGGATTGTTTTGTCTTGTAGAAATACAATTGGAAATGCAAACGAAAGTGTGGGATGGTTTGCAAATCAAAGCTTATTTCCATYGATTTACACAAACAGGAGGGTAATAAAATGTATTAAATGCTATCATTTGTTCTGGCTCATAAATCATTATATTGTGATGGACACATAACAAAGTACTTGTGAATGGAAATGATGTTACAGTGCCAAAAAAAAAGCATTTTGATTGTTTTTAGGCCAAGACAAGACTAAGTCAATTTTCACTCAAATTTACGACTCATTTGTAGTCCCAAGGACCACAACACTGAAACAACACAACATCAAAAAAGTCTTCTTTGGTTCCCTCTAAAACAGACTCTTTTAGTTTTGGATACAAGTCTTTTCCCTTCTAACAAATKATATTGTAATGTTAAACATTCAAGCTCTTATAACTGTAGAACTGAGTTAGTTCATGGTGAGGGAAAAAAAACAGTTGAATGCAATTTTTATGGCAARTTACTAAGATGTTTTTGCTCCAATTTAAATGCAGCTCTGTGAAGACCTTCAATAAAAACCCTAATTAACATTTTAACACCTATGGGCTTTCTCAGCCATCAGAGGCATAAAATGGCTCCTTAGAYTTGCTGGACTTAACCTCAGTGAGATGCCACTGCTGATTTCATGCACAAAAAGTGGAAAACGACTTTTCTAAAACAAACCAGACACGACTCTATAATTTATGAAAATGGTTTTGCTGGCTAGCTCATGGCACCAGTAAATCTTTACTGCAGCAAAAGAGGAAATATTGTGAGAGTGTGTTTTTTGAGGGGAGAGTAAGAAATTCATCTATTTTTTTCTGCATGCCTTTCATGTTTTGACCCTTATGGCCTACAGGCCCATTCTTTCTGTGTGGAGGAGCGTTCATGCCTTACTTCCTTTATGTCCCCCTTGGCTGACCAGAGAAYRCTCTCTCTCTTTTTTTCKCCTCCCAACAAGAGCGAATATGTTTCCTTTTCATCCATTATATATTCGCTACGTTTTATAAGTATTCTCCAAAATTCTGCCAGCCATAAAACCAAGATAAAAAGACCTTCACAGACAGCAGAGTGCCCTCTCCTTATGACTCATTCATCTGCTACGTAATATTATAATTCCTTTTTCGAAACAGAAATGGACAAAAAATACAGAGATCAGCCATGACATGAAAATGACGGTAAAGTGACATAAATAACCTTGATTATATTGTTACAATGGCACCTAACAAGGGGTGGGATATTTGAGGCAGGAGGTGAACAGTCAATTCTCAAAGGTGATGTTTAGAAAGCAGGAAAAATGGGCAACGGTCGAGTATCTGTGTGGTATTTCYGCCATGCACTGGCAAGTTACCACAAAATGTGGTCCAAGGAAGGGCAACGGGTGAACTAGTGACAAGGTCACTACCAAAGTGCTTACAATATGCATGCAGACATCAGTTGGAAGTTGGGCCTCATATCAAATAATTACGTTTATTCACAGTTGGAACAACCACAGGCTAAGTTCCACTTAATTTCTATCACAATGCTAATACAAAGAGATAGAAAATAGTTGAAGTAAATGAATTCTAGTACTACAATTAAGTATAATTTCATTAGATTAATTGATTTTTAAAGTATAATTAAAAAAATATATTAAATTATATTTTTATATAATTAAGAAATTATATTTTCATACACTATGTAACCTGTACTTTTTGCTCCTTAAATTTGATATTATCATGAACATTCTTGCAAAAAAAGTCAATTTGACAGCAATTTTGATGATTTCATGGATTTTAGTTTCCTTTTACAGTAGTTTCGTTTGTTAGATATTTCCAAAGCATGAAATCAATATTAATTCCAATGTACATWGAGACACCACATCCAGTCATCTTCATTCAAGGACAACATTTTAGTTTTATCACTGCAAATCACACCACCTAAAATGAGTCCACCTTAATAAATATTTWAAAAATTTATATAGTGATATTCTGCCTGAGGGTTTTTCATTCTGCATGATTTTTACCATTTGACTTGCTGCTACCAGTTGGTGGTTTGACTTTATGAATGAAACTTTACTAATGATACACATTAATGATTTCTTTTGCACTCTGGATTATTTTCATTCTTAAAGTTATAGGGTATGTACTATACATATGTCTGCTATAACTATTAAAATGAACTAAAACAAAATGAAACATACTGTACCCTGTGATTGGCAGTTCTGTTAATTGAGACGATGACAGAGGTCAAGGGAGAATGGCTAAACTGGTTTAGAGCTGACAGAAAATCTATGGTAACTCATGTAAGCACTCTTTACAGTCGTGGTCGGCAGAAGAGCATATCAGAATGTACAACAAATTACATATTGATGTGGACGGGGTAAAATCAACAGAAGACCAAATCAAGCTCCACTCATATCAGCCAGAACAGGGATCTAAGGCTACAGTGGACACAATCATTGTGTAACTGGAAACTGTAGTTTAAAGGAAACTTTAAGCTACTTGTATCTGTGTAGTTTCAGTGAGTCTAATGTACAGTGTGTGAAAATCCCAGGAAATCACTTACTCACTCATCGTCTATACTGCTTTATCCTGTATACAGGGTCGCAGGGGACTAGAGTCTATCCCAGGAGGCCTAGGCTATAAGGCAGAGTACACCCTGGATAGCCTTATAGCCTAGGCCTCCTGGGATAGACTCCAGTCCTCTGCGACATTGTATACAGGACACAGGTGTATACAGCTAATCGCTCGCAGGGCACAGACACTCACATGCTCATTCACTCACTGTGGGCAATCTGTGAACGCCAAATACCCTAAACTGTATGGGAGGAAACTGGAGTACCMCGAGGAAACCCACCAAGCACAGGGAGAACATGGARGAAATCRGCTGTTAAATTGCTTAAACAAGCCTGTTTGAAACTAACAACCACGCAATGCTTAAAATCATTAAAATTAGATTTTTTCCCCTCATTTTGATGTTTTATGAGAATATTAATTGGCACTCTTGACCTGTATTTGCTTGATTTTATGCATTGTTCTGCGGCCACATTGGATAACTGCATGAATATGCAGGTGTACAGTGTTCCTATTAAAGTGGCTGCTGAGTGTAAAATACTATATTTGAGGTTTCATGAAAGAAATGTTTGAGTAGTCATAATGAYAATAATAATACTATGTATTTAAAGGTCAAATATGGAGTTTTGAATTGTATTAGAAATTTTGTACTGGCTATTAGCTGAGCTAGGCAACTTTGTTTGCAGCTTTGAACAATAATACTGTTGACAATGCACTATCACAGGAGTATCCAGGGCTCTAACTTCACTTAATCACTCTTCTACTCTTTTCACCTAAAAATAAAAATACATAATATCTTTACCTCCAGTTAAATCTAAAGACGAATTTTGAAGCAAGTAAACTGCACATTTAGCTGCTTGCTATCTACTGAATGGCTACGTAATGTTAGCTAAATTCATATCACAACTATGATCTAGTGAGAGATATAACTTATTCCTACTTAACAGATACTAATAATAGCCAGTTAACACTATCACAAGGAAGCTAGAAGTATAATTTATCTAACTTTTTTTTTCTCCAAATTTGTTAGACATAGAGGGGAGCTCCTGAGGAGGCGCTAAGGGACTGTAGCCTGCATTGCTAAATTTATAAGAGGATAATTAGCTTATGCACTGCACCACTGAGGCAGTAGTAATTTCATTGCAAATACAAATATAGGTGCTATTAACGGTCAGAAAATTAGTGTGGAAATGTTATTTAAAGCCTTGTTTTTTCATTAACCACTCAGCATTTCTTCTTCCCATATGTTTTTCTTTATTTTCCTTAATTATTTATTTATGTTTGCCTAGTCTCTCATTTGCTCACCATAGAGTAAAGTTAGCCCTTAATATATTTAAGACTTGAGTGGATTTATGGGTGGATATTTTTGACTTTTTAACTTAACTATATATATTTTTTACCACAGAGTTCTACTTTTAATTGTTTTATATGTTGACTCAACACCCATACTTAATTTCCGCATATGATTTTTTTTGTTTTCCTTCTGTTTTTCTTTCCTTTTTTGCGCTCTAGCCATTAAATCCTGCTTTCCTTTACACAGTCCGCAAAACAGAAGCTCAGTTCAGCTTTAATAATTTAATTTAGATACATGTTGTTATTCTTGACAGTCATTACACAATATATATTTACAGATCATTATGAAATATCATTATAATGTACAGGGTTTGATACAAAATCACCTTACAGATGCCTTGATTGATCTTTCCAGATACTTCCCTGTTCTGAAAAGCTGACTTCAAAACAATATTTCATTCACACTCTCCTTTCTGTCTATACCATCCTTTTTACATGTGCAGGCCTCGAGAAAGACTCGTCAATTTTCGTTCTTTAGATTATTTTTCTCAGCGTCCCAGTAGAGATCTTTTATAATAAGAAAGCTAATACACCAAAATATACCTGCTTAAATAATGATTTGTAACATTAACACCTAATATTATAACTATGAATTATAAAACTCTTTTTGTAACATGATTTAATATCATCTATAAGCTCTTTTTAACTTAAATCTATTGATAATGTTAATGGATTATATCTTTAATGGAACTCACCTCATGTTCATTATATCATGTTGCACAGATGTCAGTCAGCCGTATTGTCCCCCTCACATGTAAGTAGATATTAGGAGTGTGTGAAGTTTTTTTGATGACTTGGGTCTGGAACAAAGCCAGACAAAAGTTTGACGAATTTAGAGGATGATGAGAATCTTCATTATGTCCAACCACGGGGTTCAAAACAATTCGCTCAACAGATGTTTGCCCAAGTCTCATCCAATTGCCTTTAAAAGTTCAGAGTCCCCACCATAGGAGGGGCAAAGAAAGTCTGTTAGGTCGATAGGAAAGAGCACCCCCTTTTGCCCCATCCACAACTGCCCCGATAACGATGTCAACATTTTCATAAAGTTACCTGGTGTGTGTTTACCCTGTTTGCCGTTTAGACACTCAGTGCGCGGCATTGCACAAAATCAAACTTTTTTTTTTTTTAAAGAACAGAAGGATCTTTAACTCTCCGAAACGAAAATGCATTGTGCTTCATCTCACAGCAAGAGATGTAGATGAAAAACAAACCCAAGCATGCTTTTAAAAGGTGTCTAACAGTTGAACTATAGGGGGAAAAAAAGGGCTTTAAAGGATGAGCCCTTGAAAAAAATAATGTCTAAAATGTTCCTGAATACACATAGGATTGGCTACAAAGTAAATAGATATAATTAGCAAAACAAACAAACAAACAAAAAAAATTAAAATGTATGCAAACACAAGCATAAATATTCGTCCACAGAGTAAATTACGAATGACAATATACGTGATCTATTAAAATTCTCCAACTTTCAGTCTGGTTGTGTTAGTGTATTTGTCTCTGTCAGTCATTATGGTGTTCTCAGAACAAAAAAGAGCCAATCCTGACTCCTTTACCTCCATAAAATCTATTCTCCAAGAAACAAAAGGGACTCAGTGTTTTATATATTTTATCTTTTGAATGTTTTTGCACTTTATCCTCTTCCTGGCCCTTCTTAATGGACATAGTAGAGCCAGTAGACCACATTAAAGAATGAGAAGACGGTTGGGAAGACCATCCTGGACCACTTGTCAATGGAGTTGACGTCTGATAGGTCAGGGATGTTGACCTTGAGCTGCGAAGCACGTCGGCGTAGACGGCTCTTCTTCTTCTCAAGAGCACCGGTGCCATAGTTGTGACGTGCCAACGCTGCCCGCCGATACTGCAGAGTGGAGCTGTCGTATGCCAGCATGGCACCTCGTGGGTCACCCAGACCACGGGAGAGATCGCCAGGACCCATTTCGTTCTTCATCTCCACTGTTGTCAGCCGGATATCATCTGGATTCATCTGTTGAAAAGTATGAGTTCCTGATTATACCCGCTTTATGAAATGTTTTACTAACATTTTTTTTTTTAAAGAAAAAAAAATCTAAAAACTATATGAAGCTAAACTAAGTGTTATGGAAATGTTGTGAATAGCATGGAAGCAAAGCTCTTGTATTATTCAGTACAGGCAAACTGCGGCAACTACTGTATGACTTAAAAATAATCTTATATTGAATTATATTGATGCCATTGGATTTGAATCTGAAATTGTATGCTTTATTTCGACCTAAAGTATCAAGTCAATTATAAACTAAATTAAATTCAGGAGAGAGAAGCAATCATTTCTTGACTTTCAATTGGCTAAAACAGTAACATTAGTATCTGTACTTCTCATGCTCRAAACCTGCTGAAGCATTAACATTTTAAGCAGGCTTAACATTTTAAAGTTAGCAAATACTGTACAAAGCTGAAATATTTAAATCCTATACATTTCTAAATAGACCATAAACTCCTAACTTGGATATTAAAATTAGTGGCATAAATATCAATCCATACATTTAAAACCAGATTTAGATCATTTTACAACACAAGAGGTATAAATATTCATTATTCTATTAAAGGGAAAATAAATTTCCAAAACGTACGCCTGAATTTTAAGCCATCTGTAGTTTCTACAATTTGCCGTTATTATCTGTAACATCTTCATCACTGTTCTTAACACACCTATATCACTTAGATATATGACGTACAAAATGTTAATATTGTTTAATAGCAAAATGTCAAATATGTATAGCCATTTCCAAATTTCAACCACATCATGGTTAAAATTCTGTCAGCAAATTGAAATAATCAGGCAAACAAATGCAAAGGAAAAGGAGAATTCATGAAGACAAAGGTCCAGAAGAGCAGTGAGGGAAAAGGCTGCTGAAATGAAGAGAGGAAGAGGCTGGAAAAAACAAGGAGAAGGTGAGATTGAGCTCCTCTAGGTGATCCCGCTATTCTTCTGTTTCACTCCGATACTGAGGAGAAAAGCACACTTCTCCTCTCTTCCCTAACGTGGGTGTTAGTCTTGTCATGAAGCTTTTAGTCTTGTTGCACAATGACTGCTGATTTTCCAACCAAAATGACTAACTCAAAAGCACATCCCTTTTTAAACTTCACGTGTCTTTGTCATGCTGATTTAAACGGCTTTGAACTGATAAACTGTCACAGGTGACTAATTTTTGTAACAATCTCACAATTCGCAGAACGGTCTGAGAATTCAAATAAGRTGTTTTTGAGGTTTGGGATCAAATGATTTCCTGCATCATCAATCAACGATAGCGATCCAGAATCAATCAACTGGAAAAGGTCAAATAAGCAAATAGTACAATATATACATCGATACAGTCTGTCAAAAACAGAGACAAGCTAGGGTTAAATTATTATATTATAGTTCCAAAGTGAAATGTACACCATTTATTTAAAATAGTGGCCTGCTCCTTATTCCCTACCAAGAGCAAACTGCATTATGGTTACATTGTCTGGATAAATACCTAATTAAAGAATTGTGATTAAATCATTGAATTTCAGTTTTGTAACTTAGATTTTGTCTAAAAATGTTTTTCAATTGTTTTAAAAAATTAAACAATCTAATTAAAGTGCATAAATTCCATAATTTGTACACAAGACTTTAAAACAGAATTTAATTTGAAATTAAAATTTWAAAAATATTCATWAAAAATTAATTGCATTCATATTTTCATAAMAAATATTTTTATTTAATCAATTGATTGAATTCCTTTAATTAAAAATTAATGCAGTGAATTTAAAAAGTGTAGTTACACAAAAACAACATTTTCTGTCTATCTATCTATCTATCTATCTATCTATCTATCTATCTATCTATCTATCTATCTATCTATCTATCTATCTATCTATCTATCTATCATACAGTTACCTTTTACTTGTGACCTGTCCCATATAAGCAGTTTTGACACCTAGTGTTTTGAGAATGTTAAAACTGTTTGAATAAATAAGCCAAATCATTTGATTAAACTGAACTGATAGATAACATTGCATGACCAAAATCCAAACGCTAACAGTTCAAATATTGTTTAATAATTGTGGGATTTCATGGGCATACTCCATTTTCTCCACCAAGATCAGTTTCCCTGCGCCTGGTGATTGTAACATTCAAGAAATCTAATTGTTTAACTATTTATAGATTTTAAGAAGAGAAACCCAACACTTAAGCATTCCATCAAAACAAAAAAGTTTGTAGTGGGCGAATGGTAAAACTCATGCGTACTGGGAAAGAGCTTCAGGTGCAAATAGCAAATCAAATGAAAAAAGGGGGAGTGGAAGTGGTGGAAATGATGATCATCACTATTCTAAGCCAACCAAAATCGATGAATTACAAAAAACAACTCAGGTGGTTGGAATATTGGTGTCATTATTCATTCTAATTGCGTATATATCGATGCAGATCCAGGGATTTCTTTTTTTTTTTTTATCCAGAGGGCAGTACCTTAAGTCTCTGCTCGCCTAGTCCTAATGCAGCATCGTCGGCAAAGATTGGATCCCACATCGAGTCATACACGTCAATTTCCCTCTGTTTCATTCTGGCATACAGAGCATCGTCTCTCTGAACTACATTTCCCACCATCCACTGCAAGTACACAAAATCAGCACTGTTACTTCGGGAAATGGAGGCTTGCGACACTCAGAGGTAGAGAGAAAGAGAAAGAAGGAAAGAAAATAAGAAAGAAAGAGAAGAGATTTTGGCACATCTAGCTCATTCAGCTCAATACGATTATGAAGCGATCAGCTTGATGCGCTGCCAGCCGTCMGTTGGGAGATGACTTTTAGCCTGTGAAATAGCAAGGTCACCACTTATTGCTACCATAAACTGAGCTCTGCTGTGGGCTGTGTGGATAAAGGCTGGGAGACGGATAGGAGGATGACAGCTTGAACTTTAGCACCGAGCCAGGAGTATAGAGAACACACGCTAGCATGCTCTAGTAATTACGTCTTTCTAGGCTCTTACTCAGATGTATCCATAAGATGCGTTGATCAATAAGCATGTGCCACTGAGGGGATTGATCCTGAAAGGGGCACGGCTACAAATCACAAGGAAAAAAAAAAACACTGGAGGGGAACAGCTGCAGACAAGAAAACCCTAACAATTTCCTTTTTTCCTCTGCAGACACCTGAAAAGACGCTACCTTGTTGGGATCGGGTCGGAGTTTCTCATTGTTGGCGGTGGCTGCTTTCTCAGCTGCTTTCTTCTGCCTCTGTGGGCCTTGCCCGAAGAAGATATAGTTGACAAAGGCGTACTCGAGCAGCGCCAGGAAAACAAAGACAAAGCAGCCCATCAGGTACATGTCTATAGCTTTGACGTACGGGATCTTGGGAAGGGTCTCTCTCAGGTGGGTGTTAATGGTGGTCATGGTCAGCACTGTGGTGATACCTGCAAGTGTAAAATTACACAGGAACATCAGTTTGTTTTGTAGTCCCATCGTGAAGCAATAAAGGATACACATTTTCCCTATGTAGTCAAACAGCCAAGACAAATTTGGTGTCTTCATTTTAGTTTCATCAACATAAAATCTTGGGGCTATAGGCTTTGTTTAACTGTTAGCCTAATTAGCTTTGTCACTCCAGCAGAAAGAAAAAAAATAAAGACAGTAAACTAAACATGTCCCAGCTGATTAACTACATTTAGGGCAAGTAGAGAACGTGTTTAAATCCAGTATGGCAGTATGGCACTTCACTATGATTAATTCTACAGCACTAGGCTGATGTTGAAGGAGCAGGTTGTAATGTTTAGAGGTCACTGCCCCTCCTGCTGAGCAGAATCGCAATCAACATATTGACTTGCCTTCCTCAACATGCATTCTACTCCCAGTGGTGCTAAGCAGCTCTGCCCTGTCTGGGGTGGAGCTGATACCTAAGAATACATCAATCAAGAAATCCGCCATATCCACCATACAAGTTAACGTTGTGATTGTTGCATGCCTTGAAACGTGAACAAGATACAGTGTATTCCAGCTTTAAATAGTGGTTAAATGCACTCATGTATAGACAGCATGGTATTCAGGATGAATTCTGGGATCAAAACCAAGACCCTGGAGTTGTGAGGCAGCGACGCTTATCAGTCGCCATTATGATAGCGTTTTCATAATGTAGGATACAAAAGATAACAGCAGGATACACACCAAGGACAGAAGTATGGAACAGTATAATATACTGTAGCAGTTCATAAAATCATTTTAATACAGCACTGTCAATATAGAAATTTTCATATCACTATAATCACAGTATTATAAATTACTACAGCCTTTCTGAGTCTTGTTGGAAAGCTTGTTAACCTAGAAATGAACCTCGGTATGCAGGAAATTTAGGACTCTCGTCGGTGTTATCAAATATTATAACTTCTTGCCTGCTGTGCAATAACACTTGTTTATTGGCAATTGCTGGCAACTTGGATAAAAAACAAACTCCCTCCTACAACCCCCTACTGAAACACAGTTATAGTGAAAGGCACATCTTATAGCTGATTACTAGCGCTATAGTGAGCACAACAGTACACCAATTTATAGCACAACGCTGTTTACTGTTCAATCCTGATTAATGAGTCGATGTTGATTCATTTTGCATCTGCATTATTATGTACAGAAACACTCAATATTTTCAAACATAACTTTGCAAAAAAATATTTTGCAATTATTAACATTGCATAATAATATTTGCATACTTGTAAAGAATGCAACATGTTACACGACAGACCAGCTTTCAGATAAAAACAAAACAAAAGACCTAATGAARGCTCCTGGGCTCTGCATGAAAACATTAAGCAACAAATGTGAAAAATGTACCTGAAGAACTCACATCCTCCAGCATGCTCAGTAAAACCTATCAGCTGTTTTACCTACAGTACCCTTTGTGCAAAAGAAACATCATGAAACAAAGATGCCTTTGAAAACATTTCTACATAAAAGAAAGGTGTATTAAGAAAACTAAACAGTACTAAAATAAACACATTCGGTATTTGGTGTCAAAACACTTTGCTTGAGTATTGTTAGATATAGATGTAATAATAAACAGCTGTTAGGATTTACTGAGTGTGCTGGAGAATATGCCAGATTTCTTTTGGTAACTTTGTCACACCGTCGCTCCTTTCTATTTTCATGCAAACCCCAGGAGCCTACAGGTATATCAGGGTTATTGTGCTTCTGTTTAAAAACTAGTCATTTATGTAATACAGTATGTTGCTTCCTGTTCAGGCATAATAATGCAGACATAGCAGGAACTATGTATGTATGTTGTTTGGTGGACATTTCACAATAGTACTAAAGATAACTATAAATTAAATAAAAATGACATTAATAAAAGTAAATAAAAGCTGTCATTGGCAAATCAGTGGTATAAAACTTTGAGGTGGTAAAGTCTCATACTGTACAGTATTTCCCTATTGGCTGTAACAGCACACATACAACTGCTTTGGTTACTGCTTACATGATGAACCATTGGAATTTAATAAAATATAACAGAAAAACAAGTCTACTGGAGATGGCAATATTGAACAGTAACTCAGATTATGTTCCTAATGTCTTCTTCTGAGGAGAAGCCTTAAACATTCTGTGTTAGAACCCTGTGTTTTCGGGGTATGGGGCAGGGTACCCTCGATGAGGTGCCAATTCATTGCAGGGCACACAAACACACATTATGGCCCATTATAATGTACATAATTGGACCATTTCTGATAGAAAACACTCGTTTGTCATATTCTACATACTGTAGAGACATTTAAGACATACATTAAAGGGTTTAAGAGTTTTGCTCAGAGAATAAATCAACGAACTCCTATGGAGCTTTTATATGTCCCATGTTTAACCCATAATTCTATGGGAGTTGGTTAGAAGGTGGTTAAAATATGGCTGCTTATAAAACATGTTGCTGCAGGTGTTTGTTTTTTTTTCAGGTCACAGCAGAACTTTCACAAATTTGAAAAACATTTTCAGGCAATCTTCATAGAAAATTCATGTCAAGTKCCKTTTTTAACCTTCCCGCTAATTAGGTTGCGTGTTCTTGTTTTACCAGAACAAAATGGAGATGCAATGAAAAATAAGTTTTATGACACAGTGACTTGTAAATATTTCATTGCTGATGTCTGTGACAATCACTGGTATGAACTGTGGCTGTGTACTGGACATYCGAGTTGTATCCATTGCAGGCAAGCAACCTCCTCACGCCACCTTTTATTTCAGCTTATTTTAGCCTATCACGCATGGGAAAAACAGTGCCAATTACTTTAGAAAAGAAATTCACAAGAAAGAAATCTACTTTCTTAACTATAACCCTAATATTTAATACTTCAGATTAGTTTTTATTTATTCTCYCATGGTAATGTCTCCGTCTCGATGCAGGAATCGTTTTTTATTTAAGACACAGCTATGCCAAAGCCCAGATGGTGTAATCCCTCTTCAGGCATACATCTCTGTAGTACTGAATCCAATCCCACTCTACAGTTATGAGAAACCTTATACTGCAGCCTAGAGAACAGAGCAGCTTCTTATTACAAGATATTAAATAACCTCACTCCAGGCAAACTTAATACTTATATAAAGTCACCATTTATCATCCTCAAAGCACCATAAGATGAATCTATAAATCAGCTATGTGACAACACGGCTGTCTAATGGAAAGCATGGAAAGGCTCCCATGTGCAGCTCTATCTACAGAGCTTTCTTCTTTCTTTCTCTAGTCAGTCACAGCTTGAGCTGGAAATACACAGCCTGTGTTACAGATATACAGTAAGCATGGCCAAGTGTCTCTTTTAGTCCTGACAACTCAACTGCCTGTTTTATCGTAGCCCCAAAGCCTCACACACTCACTCGTTCTCTACAGAGCTTATCCTGTGCAGGATTGTGGGAGGCCTGGAGCCTATCCCAGGGGACTCTGGGCACTAGGTGAGGTAGGTGGGGTGCCAATCCATCATGGGACACAGACTCGTGTAAARGTGTTCATGTAAAAGAACAAGCCAAGTTGTAGTCTAGTCCGTATAAAAGTCAGTCTATAAACAGCTTTATTTATAAATCTCTTGAATTTTTGTTATAGTGTGTGTGATTTAATATCATCATGAACTTACAGGCATACAGAACTTTTTTTTTTTTTTTAAACTGTAACAAATCTCACTCTCCACTCCAACATTATCTGATCCAATCCCATCAGCTATCAGGTAGCTAACATTCTAAGGAACCAAGTGCATGAGCATGCATGTGGACATGTTTCTTACCAAATTACTTAGGGCAAAAGGCAGGGTACACCCTGGACAGGGTGCCAATCCATCACAGGGCGCAGACACACACATACACTACGGCCAATTTGGGAACGCCAATTAACCTAATCTACATGTCTTTGGACTGTGGGAGGTAACCGGAAAAAATCCACCAAGCGCGGGGAGAACATGCAAACTCCATGCTGAGACGGGAATCAAGTCTGGTCGGGAATTGGACCCGGACCCTGACAGTGCTAACCACTATACCACCGTGCCAYCCATGATATACTATACTCAACTACTAAAAAAGAAAGCATTGAAGCAAGTACAGTAAAATATAAAATTATGATGGATTCTAAAAAAAATGCTGTGATGTTCAAAAGTGTAATGAATGAAGAGTATTTTCTTTCGAAATGTAGGAATTAAAAGTTTWAAGTAGAGATATTTAAAAACCAGACTTAAGTGCAGCAACGATGTCATTGTATTGTATTTGTTACATAACACCTCTGTTGTAATTAAGGTGTTAAGCATGTGTACGCCCAATTAACCTATTAAAGCACGCATGCAATTATGGAAAACCTTACACATACTTCTAAGACAAGGTTAGACAAAGCATGGAACACAAAATGCAAAAGAGAAAGAAGCAGAAAGATCAGGCAGGAGCAAAATGGAAAACCGTTCCTGAGCACAGAGAGCGAGCGAAACAGCAACAGTCAAGGAGATAGACGAAGRAATAGAGTAAGAAATAGGCTTCTAAGTACAGTACAGTTATTGTGTTTCACTATAAACTGTATAAACATTGAGGTTAAATACATCTGTCCGTGCAGACTGGAGAAATGGTAAATCACCTCTAATCCACAGAACGACCATTCAGTGATCATTTTGTCAGCATAATCACAAGCAGAAGATCAGATCAGCGATGGATGTGCTAAAGCTAGAAATCTCCTTTATTGAAGTCAGGTAATTTTAACACCCACACAAACCCAGGCGTCATCTAATTTAGTTTGGGAGAGCTTGCAGGCCAGAAGGCTCGATCGCGTATCATCTAGGGTTTCTACCACGGGTTACTTCATGCATCCACTGCACATTAGACATATTGTACTGGACTTTCGCTTGTCTAGCGGAATCCCTCAGGCCTCATGATTAGAAAGCTTTCCTCTTGCTTTAGGGCGATATGATATCATATAATTGATCCACAAGTCCGGAAGATTGCTGAACACCAGCAGGAAATGTGCAATGGAACCATCAATAAAGTCAAAATATCCCAGTCATTTACAGTGATGAGAAACATAATCATTCTCTACATACATTTCATCTTAAAAGATCCGATACTCGCGACATGAAATAAACCGGACAGGAGAATGACACCTGACTTGACTAAAAACATAACTGTAAGAGGTCTATCTGGGAAAAAAACACAACTATTGATATCACAAATCAATATCCATTAGGACACATTAAGGATCGTTTTACAATCACATCTTGGCACGCTGAATCGAAATCAAATTGCATAATACTTCTATAGACAGAACCTTACTCTGAATCCACTTTGCCCATGACTGGCAAAATGGCAGCRTGCACAGTAAACTCTCTGCCTTCAGATTTTACTTTATAAAATGTTACATGTTGTTATAAACCTACTTAATGTATTCCACAACATTTATGTTTATGAATAAAAGACAGGTTTTTTTTTTTTTTATCCCCCCCATGAGTAATGACAAAATAATTAGTAAATCAATGTTTTGTCTTAGTGGATTGGTTTGTTGGAACAAAGGGCAGCMAGGTGAAATTCTGGAGCACATCATTATAGTATCTAACAAACCGATAGATCAATTCAGTCAATCAGAAAATTGAACAGCAAAATTGCACCAGCTGAACACATGTTTGACCAAATCAGGTCAGGATGAAAAGTCAGTGCTAAATCATATATTAGTATCAGACCGGGTAGTTTGATACTAATATATATATATATCAAACCTTGAACTAAATAACTATTTTCATATACAATGAATATTTTACTATACATTTTAAGTTCTAGCTTATTGCCAGGTTAAAACTATGCTACTTAGTGCAACTTCTCACTTTTTAGTAGGCTGTAGTGGTCATTTAATTCTGCATTAGGCCACAACTGGGCTTATATTAACCTGGTCAAGCCTGTCTAGTTCAGACAAATTGGGCCTCAACAACTTCACTCCATTACGTGAATAACATTCCTTCCTGACTCTTAACATTTGCAATTGTAAAAACTTGCATCCCATAAACTTGCACCACTTGGGTTCAACTCATCATTCAGGTAGTCTGCTACAGTATACTGGATCTTCCTGATGTTGCATTGGTAGTTAACTACATACCATTTATACAGTATATAACCGGTATGTTTAGACCTAAACTCTTATACTGTATTATCCACGAGTTGTGTTCATGTCAAAACAAGACTTTTCTTTCTTTTCAAAATAACAGAACTTAATTTCTCTATATAATCCCCTGCTACATGAATACATTGATCCTAGCTTTTTGCTAGTGCTTGGATACCGTCAATGTAGAAAGTTTTCTCAGTAAGCCAGAAACTCCTTTAATAGCCCAAACATGTGGAAACAGCTTGGAGTAAGGTCAGGACTGTACGGGGGATGTGACAATAACTCCCAGCCGAGTTTCTGCACAGTTGGTGATAAGTTATCCATCCATTTTAAAGCATCAGGCACTCCACATGCTGAATACGCATTAGAACGACTGATTATTTTTTAAAACCTTTGCACCATTTACAAGTTTCATCAGTGTACAGTACTTGCAGTAAAAGTCAAATGTTTATATGCCTTCATTCATGAGAAATTTCATCAGTCGTCCCGGGTTGACTTGAACGCCCCTCATACTACAGTATGTTTATCATATCATTCAAGTACAAAAACTTTAATTGCATTTACTGCTCCTGTTGCACACACTTTATCTTATTGTATGATGGTTGCACCATGTGCTGGAAGATACAATATCTTATCTCACTGTATTTAGGCAGCATCAGCCAAATGCACTGAAAAGACATCATTAGACGTAGATTCTCTGAGGGTCCAAGAGAATAAGACTACCAACATTGCCAATACTCAATTATCAATTTAGCCGAAAAGTTCTTTTACACAATGCTTTCCTTATCTCAAAATGCATCTCTTAACCAAGATAGCACTGGATCTACTGTACATGCCATCAGGTTATTATCGTGCAAATTGCATTTTTGCCCTACCTACCTAGGGCTACACGGGCGGCAGAGGCATCATAGTTGATCCAGAAGGATACCCAAGACAGAATGGTGATCAGGATGGATGGCATGTAGGTCTGCAAGATGAAGTATCCAATGTTCCTCTTCAACTTGAAGCTCAGCGATAGACGTGGGTATGAACCTAGGAAAGAGCAGCCAGGAGAAAGAGGTTACAAATGAATGCTTGAATCCATTTTTAAGGAACATTCAAGTAKCGTTTCAATTKGTTACCATTAATAAGATTTTTCCATAATTAGAATATCTATAGGCTCATTCTACATTATCAAGTCACTTACAGTATCATTCAGACATCCTACAAGATAGATGGAAAAGAAACATGTACCTGTGGAAAACACTACATTCTTCGAAATAAGTTTATAGTCCACGATGGAGAACTGAGGCAGCTCAATGCGCTCCACTCCAGATACAGCTCCATCTCCTCCTCTCCAGTAAAACTCAATATCATCGGTGGTGTATCCATCTACACAGCCGGAATGAGAGAAATGTCAGTCAGAAAATCTAGTTAGAGTAAATCAAGATGACTAGGATTGTGGGTGAGACATTTCACCACCCAACTGTGAAACTTCATCATGTACTTTCGGCACAGCTAATGGGGATTTAGAGGAAACGAAAAACCTACAAAATTGGGCTGGATGACTGAGATYCTTTATAATTTATGCATTTCCGTATCACTATGCATGCTCTGCTGTTTTCACATATGCGTACACTGACCTCCTTTGAACCTTTATACATTTGCATGTTTCACCCTGTAACTGTACTAGACCTGATTATATGCGATTCCAAAATAGCCCATAATATACGGTATAGAAAATTGTTGTTTTAAAATAAAAATATGAAGCACGGGGGTGGCAGCATCATGGGCATGAGCATTGCCTAGCCAGTGGTAGCATCATGTTAAGAGTTTACTCTTCTGACTAATCTACTCCTTAGTCAGCCTTTTGGCACATGGCCCGCCCTAGACAGTCTAGGGAGCGTCAGTTGTGCTGTGTTCTTTCCTTTTTTTAATAATGCATTTAATGGTTCTCCACAGAATGTTCAAGTTTTTGGGTGTATTTTTATAATTAAAGCCTGACTGATGCTTTTTTTTAGAACTCTGTCCCAGACAAGACAGTTACTTGGTCTTTCTTTTCTTTTAGGTATGTTCTGTATTATACTCTAGGGCACATTAAGATTGTATATATCATGTTATTAATATTGTACTCATGTAACACTTCAGTTGTACCCAGCTCAACTCAGTTTAATTAGTTATGTTTGTAATCTGTTTGCAACAGAATGAAACAGGGTGAATACTTCAAGGGCCAATCTCTGGTTATGAAAAATGGGTCTAATTAGCGAGAAGTACCAAAACTTTCAATGACTTGAAATGACCACTAGGCTCCAAAACTGGCCATAGCTGATTTGAATGACAGCGCCATTGCGGGTCTCAAACTGTTAATTGTCCCCTATGCATCACTTTAGCTAACCAGCTAACTGGAATCGTTTAACTTATCACAAAAAATATAGGAGTTAACACAGTGTAGGTTATGAATGAAGAAGTTGAATCAAATGCAAATTAACTTTGCATATAAATTAAAGTTAGCCACCATCACATTTTAGCTAAGCTAATGCTAAGCTAGCTAGCTTTTGCTAACTGATGCACTGTACAGTAAGTAGGCACGTTTGTTTTTCTCTTTTGCCCAGTTATGGATTAACCGTGGTGTAGGCAGAGTCAGCACCTGCTAAGATGGCGATGACCAGAGCTCATATAGTTGAGCATACATGACACTCCAAGTTCTTATACTGTCTATGACACATTATCTATACTGCTTGTCCTGTGTGGGGTTGCAGGGGGCCAGGGAAAGTAGGGTACAGCCAGGATGGTGTGCCAACCCATTGCTGGGAACACACACTACGGGCAGTTTTGAAACACCAGTTAGCATACTCGGCATGTCTTTGGACTGTAAAAGGAAACCAAAGAAACAAGAGGAAACCCATTAAGCATAACACGCAAACTCCATGCACACATACTGTACCAAAGAAAGCCAGAACCCTGGAGGTGCGAGGCGACACTGTTAACCACTAAGCCACTGTGCCACCACTCATGTAAGCGATTTCACAAATATATTTTCACCCCATTTTTAACGCTATGCTATATCTTGTAGAATCGTGGCATTACGTCCCAATTAATTTCTTTGCAGTTCCTTGTTGTAGCAGTACAAAATGTAGAAAAGTTCAAGGGGGGTGAATAATTATGCAAGGCGCTGTGCGAGTGTATGCGAACACAGCTGCTTCGTGAGCACACACTATGCTAAATTAAAGAAGCCAGAATAAAGTATAACACTGGCTATACGCATCAGTAATGAGAGGAGCAATGTGAAGAGCGGTTGTGTAAACTCCAGCAGTTCAGTCCTACATGACAATGTGAATGTCCCAACGTGATAAATATTAACAATAACGCCAACATTTCAAGACAGGCTGTAATTAAATAATGCGGGGACAGATTTTGTTTACAAAACCGCGCACGCACATGGTTGAGGGAGTGTTCTTGCCGAGTGTTTCTCTTCCAGCTATGCGGAGGATCCGGCTTCATCTGCACCAGTGTGTAGCTGCTGCGACTCATAATGAGAACCGCTGCCCTATTTAGCGTTATAAATAATTAAAGCTGTGCTTCTGAGTCTTCATATTTAAGGGCATCATGTGGGTCGCACTTAGCAGGCAGGTACTGGCTTTTAAAAACTTTACAAAGATGAGCATTTCTTAAGCCTATGAAGAGCTTATTCATACTCGTTAATGGAGATGGGGTGGGGTGGGGGTGGGGAGGGGTGAAAAAACGATAAGAGCAAAAGCACTTTGGCTGCACRACAATTTGCCGAGTGTACACATTGTGTACACGTATCGTTGTCCTGTCTGTGAGTGAGTGAGTGCGGGAGAGAGATGGAAAGACAGAGGAAAAGGACAGACTGGAGGAAAGCTCAAGGCTGGTCATTCAGATCCTATTAAATCCATTATCTCTGTGCTACTGAGTCTGGCTCTGTCAATCGACCGACTGATTTCTGTCAACAGAGCACGTCACTCCTCTCGCTCCTCCCCGCAGAGGAGCAAGCCTGAATAGAAGATAAAGAGGAGCGATCCATCTCCTCAGTGGCCTCCAAATCGTTCCAATTAAAAATGTATCAAGCGTCAAGTTTATCCAGGAAAATATCCAGGCACAGATTCATGCCTCATTAGGCTGCATGTGATAGAGTTACACAATGCAATGCAGTCTCGGGATTGTACAAGCCGGCATTGCGCATGTCGCCAGGCCATAAATGAGGGCATAAAGCAAAAAATAATTTAGAAAAAAAAAAAAAAGTCTGTATAGCTTATAAATGTGCCAGAGCAATGTGGAGAAAATGCTGAAGGAGGATTCCTAAAGACAGTAATGAGGRGGCAGGGGAAGAGCAACACTACAGGAGAAAAACAGGAACACACACATGGAGAAGGAGTCAATGTATAGGTATGTCTAGAGTGGAGTCTCCTCAAAACCTCAAAACCTAGAAATCATTCAACGTAGCGAATAAAATCAACTAAAGTCCAGTAATATTCGTTCCCTTTCTATAGCACTTATCCTGTACAGGGTCATGGGAAGCCTGGAGCCTGTCCCAGAAGACTCTGGGCACAAGGCAGGGTACACCCTGGACAGCGTGCCAGTCCATTGCAGAGCTCACACCCACACACTACCGGCAATTTGGGAATGCCAATTAGCCTACTCTACATGTCTTTGGACTGTAAACATTACAGGGCTGGGCTTTAAACATTAATCTATACAGTATGTTACTATATTATAATATATTATTATATATCAGTTTRGCTTGTTGTTAAGTACTAGGCTGAAAAATGATGATGAGATTTCAATTCAAGACACAGTAAGAACATGAAATAATGTTATTGGGTAAATTAGGAAATATTATTATACTTATACATTGTCATTTTTGATAAATAAAAAAGAAATGAAGAGGAAATATTTTAACAGAGAAAAATATCAGTATGTTCGTTGCTGTCTTTGACAGGTCTATAAGAAGATTAGGCTTTAAGATTACAAAAATAACATTTCTTTAACATTCTTTAACAGTGTTTTTTTTGTTGTTTGTTTGTTTGTTTGTTTGTTTTAAATTTTTCAAAAAGTTACATTCACAATGTTCCCAGTCAGACTAAAACTAACACAGGCACATTGTAGAAACACATACTGTAAATAGGAATGTGATTTCTTTAAGTCAATCTAGTATCTCCTGGATCAACTTTCTGTTGTTGTTGTTGTTGTTGTTGTTCGTGATTCAACATTACTTCAAATCTTGGGCTCTTAACCCGTTTACATTCAGGGATCCTTTTAACTGGTGGCACAGTGGCTTACTGGTTAGTGCTGATGCCAAGTACCTCCAGGGTCAATGTTTTGAGTCACATTCGAGTCTGTGTGCATGGAGTGTGTGTGTTCTCTCTGTGCCCAGTGTAGGCTGACTGGTGTTTCCATATTGCCCAGAGCATAGGAATGAGTGTGTAGGTTTTTGCCCTGTGATGAGTTAATCACCTCGTCCAGGGTGTACCCTACTGTGTGTCCTGTAAGTTTTATAGGCGATAGATGAATGAAACCTTTTAAAGGTTTTAAAAATTAAAATATAAACAGGCCTCATGCAGGTGGCACGGTGGTGTAGTGATTAGCATTGTCGCCTTGCACCTCCAGGTACAGGGTTCGATTCCTGCGTCAGGTCTGTGTGCATGAAGTGTGCATGTTCTCCCTGTGCTTGGTGGGTTTCCTCATCACAGTACTCCGGTTTCCTCTAACAGTCCAAAGACGTGCACATTAGGCTAACTGGCGTTCTCAAATTGCCCATAGTGTGTATGTGTGTGTGTGTGTGTGTGTGTATGTGTGTACCCTGCCTCATGTGTACTGTAAGTCTCCTGAGATAGGCTCAAGGCCCCCTGTGACCCTGTATACACAGGATTAAAGCGGTATAGACAATGAGTGAGTGAGTGAGAGAGAGAGTCCCCATACAGCAGAGATTTATTTATACCCAAATGAGGAYGGGTTCCCTATTGAGTCTGGTTCCTCTCAAGGTTTCTTCCTATTGCCATCTCAGGGAGTTTTTCCCTGCCACTGTCGCCGTCACCCTTGGCTTGCTCATCACATCTCTCTTCAGGGACAATCTCATTATCTAGACACATTTTTCTCACACATACACACTTCCATTAATTTTCCTTTTTGTGAAGCTGGTTTGAGACAATGGGCATTGTTAAAGGTTTATAGAAATAAAATTGAATTGAATATCTAACAACATTTTGATTATTATTATTATTATTATTATTATTATTATTATTAT
>QMIH01001736.1:98173-111325 GCA_003987875.1 Clarias batrachus | reverse complement strand
TAGTCTAGAACCCTAGAAGAAAACAACTTCAAATAAAAGGTGTACCTAAGGCGTAAATCTTAAGCATGAGCATGTCTTCTTTTTGGTTGTCTTTTGTCTTCTAAAGCTGCCAGCATTTGAGAGTACTCTTATGCATCTTAAGGCTTAAGTGCATTACTTCAATTTGTAGGTCTTTGTGTAGGAGTAAATTGATTTATAAGAATTTAGGGCACTCGTACGCTCTCTCTCTCTCTCTCTCTCTCTCTCTCTCTCTGTGTCTCTGTGTCTCTGTCTTGTGTTTGATTTATATTTTAATCTTTTTTTCATGCTGCACTGTGTCCTTGTGTGTCACTTGTAAATCAGACTTGGAGATAATTACTGTATCTTTACTATCATTATCCTGAAAGAGTATGTGTGTATGTATCTGTGTGTGTGTGTGTGTGTGTGTGTGTGTGTGTGTGTGTGTGTGTGTGTGTGTGTGGTTTCATCTCTTTATAAGAAGCAGATACCAGTGTGACAGCATGCACTTGTATTAAAAAAGAAAAAGAAATCCTGAGGTTAAGGTTAGGAACATGCAGGTGTACAGTATACTGGCCGTGTCTTTATTTAGTCCCCGTAACGCGCATGTGATTTGGAAATACTCGACACARGGACAGAATTACAAACGTTGTAACAGTGTACCTCTGTGTGTCCTCGCTACAGGATTCCCGAAGGACAGTCCGTTAAACCCGTCTCTGCCGGCCGGGTACGGTTTTTAGAGGAGCAGCTRCACAGAGCCAAGCAGGAGATCCGCAACTAYCAGAGAGTGTTCGGAGACGGTAAGCTCACATGGGGGAGACGACGGCAAGCCTGCATTCATGGTAGACACAAATCAAGTATTATGTGATACAGATCTGTTTATTTCTGGACAAAAAAAAAAGAAGAAGAAGAAAAGAAAAAGCGATGTTTATTTCCTCTTAAGCAGACTCCCAGAATAAACACGGTTTATTCTGTAGGTGATGATGTAATCCATGCAAATTAGAACATAAAATGTTTACAGCAGCTATTTCGGGTTTAAAATAAGCAGTTGATCTAATCTCTTCCCATAGAGAAAGAACTTGCGGCGGGAATTTCTGAATAATATGGCTCGGAAAAAAAACGAAACGTCTACTTGCTAGGAAGTCGAGCGGAGATACAGAAAGCAGTGGTCAATGGTTCCATTCCCTTTAGTCACTAGTGATCAGAAAGGATGTGTGTTTAAATCCCAGAACTGTCAGAGTCACTACATGTCTCGGGAACCAGAGTGTTTAACCCTCCTCTCTGCGCTTCCACTGGAATCCACTTCAGTTGTGTCACTCTGAATAAAAGTGTCTGCCAAACGAATGCATGTAAATGTAGGAAAAGTGACTGGGGGGAAAAAAAAAAAAAAAAAAAGCAGCTTATGTTCCATCAGAACAAGCACACTCCACTTTCCACTAAAAGGGTTTTTTTTTGGTGAATTTAGAGGACGGACGGGACATGGTCGTCGCTTTGAGGCTGCTCTATAAATATCAGCTCCCGTAGTCCTGAGAGGGAGGGAAAAGGACAGGACGGAAGAGAAAGGAAGGAAACACCTGATTCTTTATACGGTATCGCAGCCCACGCGGCTCGGAGAGGTGACCCGCGTCACAGTCACATGGCCGTAATGTCTCCTTGACATTGTCCTGTTTTTAGCACCGAGCGTTAAATCTAACTCAGGAAACGAAGACCGTCTCATCCCGGCCATGAGACAGGAGGTCAGTGTTGTTGTAGGGTTTTTTTTTTTTTTCCCTTCTAATTGGATCACGGGTCCCTAGAGCATTAGCGTCTTTGCTAGCATTCTAACGCGCTCCCCGGATAAAGGCTGTCCCGTCGGGAAGGCATGCTGTGTCCTTTTGTTTGGTCACATTTCAGAGCGTGAATTATTCCCAGTGTAATCCCACCATTGTGCTGACCAGACCTAAGGAGATGAACGACACTCCAGTGGAGGAGAATGTGAATAAGCAGATGAATGGCTCTTCACGTCATGTTTCGGTTGCATTCGTGGACTTGAATTTCTAATAGTCTTTCTGTGATTAAAGTTTTGTAATTAACATGACCATTACCGTTGCTGCTAATGTAGCTGGTTTATACAGCTGACTGTTATTTGCCTCGCTGTTCTGTGTAACGCAAAATCCCAATTAAAATCCTGGCTGAACTCTAAAACAGGCAGGATTATAAGTTTCTCTTATGATTAACCTGCAATTAACTAAAGTTCTGCGCATCATCGATCCGGGTCCATGCACTTAACGGGGTCCCATTTTTCATAGTGAGGTTGAGGCAGTGACGGGATTTTCTGCTGATAACCCTAAAAGCACACACACACACACACACACACATACACACACACGTCTGGTAAAGTTGCCTCGATATATATATATCAGGTCATATCGGCAACATGTAGCACAGAGAGCGTTTGCTAATTGCCAACAGCAATTAGTCGCCGTGATGTTGGCAATTAATCGACTATGCTTGGACAACGAGTGCTGACTTTAGACTTTGTTAACTACCAGCTTTATTTATTTAGGATGGCTGAGGGACTCGGTATTGCGCAATAGTACTGTGGCAGGTCTCGGGCCTTCGAACTTGAAAGGAAGGAAATACCTGATTCTTTATACTGTATCTCAGCCCACGCGGCTCGGAGAGGTGACCCGCGTCACAGTCACATGACCGTAATGTCTCCTTGACATTGTCCTGTTTTTAGCAACTTCGAGCTTGAGCCGCCACTTCCGCTTAGTTGAGCAGTTAAGGCCGCCCCAAAGCCGACCGTACTGGGATGTTTGATGAGCTGGGATAATAGAGCACTACACATCCATCGATGCTTTCCAGATGTTATAAATATAAAAGGGTATGGGTAGCTCAGTAAGGTTAAGGCATTGGACTACGGTTCAGAAGATCCCAGGTTCAAACCTCACAACCACCACGTTGCCACTGTTGGGCCCTTGAGCAAGGCCCTTAACCCTCAATTGCTCAGATGTAATGAGATGAAAATGTAAGTCGCTCTGGATAAGGGCGTCTGCCAAATGCATAGATGTAGATGTAAATAAGAGGGCGACCTGCCGCTTTCAGGCCGACACCAATGAGACTTTTTACAGCATGTGTCAAAGCTGCTTTAATTTACATTTCACAATCGCCTCTACTGGTTTTACGAGGTTATGCCATGAGTTTTGCATAATTGTATGCCATTTTCCTTCTTTTTGCTTTTAAATGCACTTAGAGCTGCGGTGACACTTTCTATGACTACCAATCTCAAAAAAAAAAAATAACAGACCCTTTATTTACCATATGATGACTGCTTTGGCTGAAAAACATACAAGTGTAAATTCAGCTTTATTCTCCCTTTCTAACCAGTGCAGTGACACCAGCAATCAGTAATCTAGTTAGGTTGAAAGCAGCAGTTCATTTGCAATCTGCAGTAATTGTGTGCCGCGGCACGGTGGTGTAGTGGTAAGCACTGTCGCCATGCACCGCCAGGGTCCAGGTTCAATTCCTGTCCCTATGTGTGTGCCATGTTTTCTTTCCAGCTCTACAATTTGGTGGGTTTCCTCCGAGTTCTCCGGTTTCCTCACACAGTCCAAAGACCTGCAGATTAGCCTAAATGGCATTACCAAATTGCCTGTAGTGTGTGACAGACTGTAAGTGTGTCTGCCCTGCGATGGATTGGGACCCTGTCCAGGGTGTTACCCCGCCTCGTGCCATAGTCTCATGGGATCGGCTCCAGCACACACCCCTCCAACCCTGAATGCAGGGTAAAGTGGTATAGATGATGAGTGAGTGTGTGAGTGAGTGAGGAATTGTGTCTTCCAACATCGATTTTCCAACCATACATTCTCAAACTGTATCTTCCAACAACTGGGCACACTTCACGTTTAAACCCCCTGAAGCAGGTGTGTCCATTAACAATTCCGATAAAGTTTTAATCCAACAAGATATGCGAAGCCGCAAAGGCAATTCTTAGTGTCGCAAAAGAGAAAAAACTATTTTAGAACTAATAAAAGAACTAGTACGGACCGGAAAAGGGTTAAGAAGACACAAGAATATGATCTGTCTGTTTTGCAGCGAGAATTGGAGATGTTTGTGTTGGGGTGTTAAAGTTGAAGTTCACACAGAATTGTAGACATTTGTACGTGTCAGACAGTCAAAGATTTTTGACAGGCCAGAGTTCCATCCAATCGTGCCTGAGCCGCCTCACTGGTGATTGATCAGACACCGGACCCTGCACACACGCCGCCTTATACAACAATTTGTTAGGGTAAAAACTGGGACGATGTGTGTGTGTGGATTCAGAGCTAAAATCAGGATGGATCTCTACACTGTCTACCCAGGTTATAATTTCTCAAGACGTCTTTGAAGACGACTGGTCAGGTAGTGGCAGGCATGGTGAGGCCCCGCGGGACTTGGGACACTAGGCGTGGGGTACCAATCCATCAATTGGCACACCACTAGACAGCAGCCTAACCTGCATAGACAGCAGCCTAACCTGCATGTCTTTGGACTGTGGAAGGACACCCATCAAGAACAGGGATAACATGCTAATGTGTTACGAACAACTACCTAGGTCCCAGACCTTCAACCCTCCAATCAGCAACTCGGAGCCTCAACTGCTCAACTAAGCGGAAGTGGTGGCTCAAGCGGTTGAGGCTCTTAGTTGGTGATCGGAGGTTCGAAGGCCTGAGACCTGCCACCGCTGGGTTGCTTTTTACCGGGCAATACCAGAGGTGGGACCAGAGGTGGGACTCAAATCCTTAACCCTGGATGTGCAAGTCGACACTGCTGACCACTACACCAAAATGCTGCAGACATCTTGTCCCATTTTACACCCGAGTCATTTCATCTCGATCTTGATCTCGTCTTAAAAAGGTTTCATACTCCACAATTCCAGTGGTCTCCAGAATTATTACTCACACTGTACCACATGATGGTCGCAATAGGAATTCAAAAGCGTGTGCCCTTTATGAGAGTGTAAACCCGGCTAATGCCACTCAAATGTATGCAGTGATTCTGACAAAACGTAGATCGTGTGGATTTTCCGCATATTCTCCATGCGTTCCATCGCACCTCCAGGAAATATGCAAGCAGGTGGATTAGCCATGCTAATGCTGATTTATTCTAGGTATGAAAAAGATGTGAAGCCTGTGACAGACAGGCTGTGTTCTGAAGGATCAAACCCAGCGTTCCCACGACAGACATCAGATCCACTGTGACCCTGGCAAGGATAAAGTGATTACTTCACTGCAGTCAGCTTAGTCCAGCAATATCAGTGTCCTACTTTGTAATATAGTTACAAGAATCCAGTGGGACCAGAAAAAAAAAAAAGGCTGTTTGCAATCTCGGTACCGACCACAACACTGTCCTCAGATAAACCATTCAATTGGCAAGTGATAGCGGATAAACAGATGTTGAAAGCGCCGCATGACGCGATGCCTGCGCGGGTTTAGATAAAAAAAAAGAAAGAAAGAAAGAAAAAAAAGCTGCTCGGTGGCAGAGGAGTCTTCAAAGAATGTGGTCACCGAAGTGGATGATTATTATGAAACACATGATGAATTCGGCTGTGCGCAGATGATAACCCGCGGTAACAGATTCCTAACTATACATTTCCTGACTAATTGATGGCATTAGGGACACGCGCGCAATCAAAGCAAGAACTAAGCGAATCAGGACAAGACGTCAGACCTCAGAAGGAACAGGGTTTTAATATGGTGTGTGAAATTAATATTAATTGCTTCTCTCTTTCTCCCTCTCTCCCTCCCTCCCTCCCGCAGTAGGCCCGGGCCGTGTGCAAGAGGACTACCGGAGGATGGTGGAACGAGGCGTGAGGGAGTTTTGGTATTTTCTGCGCAGTGAGGTGAAGAAGCTGAGCCACGTCGATCCGGCTGCGCTGCAGACGCACAGCGACACGCTGCTGCACGATCTCGGCCACCAGCAGAGGTTTCTACACGCACGCAATTTACAGTAGAACATTTAAACATCGCGCAATTCGTTAGGACGCTTTACTAAATAACCGTACGATCGTGGTACGGTTTGTTGCTTCGTAGTACTGTAGGACTGAAACCTTACTGAGAAAGCAAAGCTGGAAATTCTTACAAACATCTCCAGATCCTGACACCGTGTTGGGAACAACTGAAATATTTTGTTTTGGAATTCAGTATTTACCAAGGCCGAAATAAAGCGAGAGAAGTCTCAATTCAAAACGCAGTAAACGTCCCATCGCTTTTGATATTTGGCTTTTTATTTCCAGGCTTTCAGTGATCCAGAGAATCATTATTTATGGCAGTGCTGGCAGAACCAATTTTCACCAGAGGACATTGTATATTACACCAGCGGGAAGCAGACAGGGAGGTACTAGAGGCAAATTGGCAGTTTTATTACTCTTGTTATTTATTCATGCTGAACATTGCTGTTCGAATTAATGTTACCCTAAACCAAAAAAAAAAAAAAAGAGTAGCCTAATTCGCTAAATTAACAAGACTGGCTAAAATTTGCTAACTGCGAATCGTTCAAAAAGGTCTTGACAACACAATCGGATGGCATGTCGTTCCGCGAATGCCACCGGGATCATTTCTTTAAAAATGAATAGTTTAATTGAACCAGTAGTGCTGGAATATAAACGTATCATATTTCACTGTGTTGTAACAAGTTAACACCCTCTCAAATTGTATCTGTTAAAAATCCAACTTCTTACTGACTTATTTCACCCCACCTTCGAGTGCGCCGTTTCTCCGTCTATGTAAATGAGCTACTGCTGAGCCACACCCCCCATCACCACCACCAGAGGGCAGCAGAGCTGGGCAGCGAGTAAGGAGAGGGGGTCTTCTTATATGAGATCAAATTAGGCGGAAATTTTATTGGTTCGTCCAAGCCAACAATAGGAAGAAAGAACAAAAAACAGAGAATACTGTATGGTGGATTAGTGTCGTCGCCTTGCACCTCCAGGTTCAGTTTATGCCGTTTGTATGTTCTCTGCATGCSTGGTAGGTTTACGCCCACAGCAGATTAGGCTAAATGATGTTCCCAAATTGTCCGCAGCGTGTGAATGTTGACTGTTGGTCCTACGACGGTTGTAAACATGGAATGAATACAGTGCTCACTATTGACCTCCATGGTTCCATGTTGTACTACAGAGGTTCCTATACAGTATATAAAAGTCTTAGACGCCATATTATCTGTAGTACAAATTTTGTTATATAAGTTCATTATGTCTGCATTATTATGTACAAGACCATTCCCTACAAAGATGCACTAACCTTAATGAATAAATAACATTACAGAAGAATATTTGCATTCCTGTATAAAAAAAGACATTTTACAGACCAGTTTTCAGATGGAAAAAAAAATCAATGATGTCGACTCCTGGGTTTTTCATGAAAATGGAAAAGAGGTACCAAAAGAACTCGTATTCTCCTAACAGCTGTTTTATTTAGAATTCTGCACACATCTGTATTGAACACTACCACTTATGTTCAAGCACAGTTTCCACACCAAATATTGACCGTTTATTGTTTATGTTATTACTTAGTGCTTTTTATAGAAGTTTCTTTTAATGTAGGAATGTTTTCAGAAGCATCACTGCATATGGCTTTTGTTTGGATGTTCCCAAGACTTTTGCACAGTACTGTAAATAAAACAGCTGTTAGGTTTTACTGAGCATGCTGGAGAATATGAGTTCTTTTGGTAACTTCGTCACACTCGCTCCTTTCTATTCTCATGCAAAACCCAGGAGTCGACATTATGGATTTTGTTTTTTTCCCACCTGAAAACCGGTCATGTAATATGTCTCTTTCTTTACAGGCATATATATATAGTTTTTTTTTTTCTATTTCTGTAAAAAAAAAAAAAAAAAACTCAAAAATACATTTTTGCATAATAGGTCCTCTTAATGTGAGGAAAAGAATAAAATAACAAAGTTAAAGAGATTATCGAATTTAGGTGTTGTCTGCATATTCTTTCATTGTTGATGCAAGTACTCTGGCTAATCAGACTGATAATGGATTGCATTAATTTAAAATGCAAAAAAAAAAGCTTTTCTTTTTTTTTTTACTTGCACTGCAATTTAAAGGTGACATGGTATGGTTGGTATGTCTGCCTCTCTCGCTCTCATTCCCCACATGGTGATTTATTGATTAATGGGAAATGGTGCACTAATTGCCCCCTATTAGAGCTGTAATCAGTGTTCAGAGATGGCGAGGCACTTTCACAGTCCTTTGCCGTGCTAGCGTTGCTCATCCTGCGAAAGCGCTCCAAGAAACAAATCCGCATCAAATCTTCAATTTTCTATTGTAACATTCTCTTTGTTGTAGTTATTTTTGGTTAGATTTTTATTACATGCCACTATACATGAGTAAATAAGACATGCTCAGCAGGACACACTTTCTGTTAGATGGGAAATATTAAAAGGATGCTCCAAACCCTAAACAGAGTGATAAAGAGACACAGAGTAAAGAATGAATTACACATTATAAATGATTCTGCAACACATTAGCAGCTGCATTTAGAGGAATCTATTCATAATGTACAAAATATGGCTCATAAACATAATGAAAAGCATGCTGATGTATAAATGCAAACAAAAGCACCGTCCCAGTGTTAGACTACTGTATGTTGTATTATATGAATTATAATGCAAGTTTTTTTTTTTTTTTTGTGCGCTAGCAGCTGCTACACGTAATTAACATAATTAACAATAATTAGCTATGTGTATGCTAAATAACAGTATTTCCTTCATGTGTTGTGTTTTTACAACAGGCGGACCCGACCCATGTACTGTATACATTTCGCTTTCTATGAAGTCCGTACTCATGTATTATTATAATTATGATTATAATTCTACATAATGATGTCGGTAATGATTCATTGTAAGCATTCGTAAACTCTTAGAATATCTCATAGAGCTCTAATAATGTGCTATGTGTGATGCCTTGATAATTAATAATCATATCGTAATGCGTGTGGAACCTACTGTATGTCTTTATATAAATAACTAACAGTGATTTTAAAACAAGTAATATTTATTCATAATTGATCAAACTATATATTTTAAATGCCTGCAAAATGCCTGCAAATGCAAATGCTATTTAAAATGCTTGCAAACATGACACTGTATATTTAGTTTGGAAAATACTTGAATAATTGTTCTATTTCTGTTGAATTTGAGTTTAACTAAAAGTGTATTCTCATCCTCAATTAATCAACTTAATTACATCATCAAGAAGAAAACGGGTTTCGATTTGGTTCAGCATTCAGTCATTTCAGGTTCCCATCCAAGGCGAAAAGTGAAGAGTGTGAAGAACTATCATGGAGTGCTGCAATTCATCATGTAGTGCACCTTTACTCATGCAACACACACACGGATGGTGCTATAGCCATCCAAGTTTGCGTAAATATGGATAAGGCACAAGATAGATAATGTTGAACTTGAGGATTAAAAAAACAAACAAAAAAAAACTCAATCAAATCTTTTAATGTGCTGGAGTAAGCAAGAAGACATATAAAACAAGTCCATCTAATTAGAAAAGGCATGTCGAGGTCAAATGAGCTCATTTTCTAACAGTAAATTGCTATACACAGATCAGCCATAGCACTTAAATATCCCGCCTAATATTGTATAAGTCCCGCTTGTTACGTGGTGCGGTATGGAGAGCCGCACCACGCGATGTTTTTTAATTATGAGAGCCCTTATGCTGGGCGTTAGAGTGGGTCAATGAAATAGGAGATAGTGAGAGTGCTTGTGATACACACGGGAAGACCCTCCCGCTTGGAGATAGCGTGGGATTGTTAATTAATGAACTTAAAAGGAAAATAAATGAAAAGGTGAAAACACAAAATAAACAGAGCTCCGCCGTCTACGCGAGAACGGACGGGGCTCTGGAAAACAAAACAAAACTTGTCCTCTCGGGGCGTTCACCCTTACCGAGGACTTTGGGAGAGAGAGAGAGTGTGTTTGTGCTTCGTGCACCGACCAACTACTGAGCGTGCACGCTGAACTTCTGCGTGCCGCTCTCCCTATCTCTCTCTCTCACTCGCTCTCTTTGGCGTCTTCAATAGACAGAGGCTGGGGCTTTGCCTCTGTCCCTAAACAGCTGTCTCTTTTCTTTTCTTTTCTTTTCTTTTAATTTCTTTCTTTCTTTTCTTTCTTTTCTTTGGCCCTGATACCTTCACCGGTGCTACCTAAATGATCGCACGAAGTGCGCCGGTATCAGGACCCTTAAATAAACACGGCGTCAGGTGCGGCTCGTTCAGGCTGATTGCCTGACGGCGGCGTTGCCTAGCAACCGTGTGTATAAATGGCCGTGCTTTTGCCTGTTCAGAACTCCGCGTGGTAACAGCTTGCGGAACTGCCTGTTCTGAACAGTTTAAGCACGGCTCTGCCTCTCGCGCGACCCGCGTCGTTACACCGCTTGTTTTCTCTAACTCTGAATCATCAGGGCATGGACTCCACATGACCTCTGAAAGTGTGGCACCGAGGCATTAGCAAGCAGATCCTTCAAGTCCTTTAAGTTGCGAGGTGGGGCCTCCACGGATCGGACTCGTTAGTCCAGCACATCCCACAAATGCTTAATCAGATCGAGATCTAAGGAATTCGGAGGCTGAGCCAACACCTTGAAATCTTCGTCATGTTCCTCAAACTATTCTTAAATGATTTTGCTTTCGCGGAAAGACGCGTTGTTATCCTGTTGAAAGAGGCCACTCCCGTCGGGGGACACTGGGTCTACCATTATTTTTGGTTACATATCAAAGTACATAACATTTTTAGCCAGAACAATGCGCACAGCATCATGCTGTCTTTGTCAGCATGCCTTCTTCCCATAGGGCCATCTCTTCCCATGTAAGCAAAGCTCACACCTGGCCAACAGCATACGGTAAAAGAAAACGTGATTCATCAGACCAGGCCGCCTTCTTCCACTGCTTCATGATCCAGTTCCGGTCAGCGAGGTCACTTTGACGAGTCTATGGCTACACTGCCAAATATACATCACGCTACGACGTCTAACCCCCTCATACTGGATTATCGGCACAAAAAACCTTTTTAGCATATTGTGCTATTGGTTGGGATTGGTCCGATTGGGGTTAGCTCAGGCATGGGCAAACTACGGCCCAGGGGCCACCTGCGGCCCGTTTAACGTTTTGATTTGGCCCGCCAAATTTTTTATTATTTCCCCTGTAATTCTGATGTTTCCTCACTAGATGGCGAACTCTAGATATATTGGCTTTGTTGAGGTGAAGCGTAGGCCTATTACTCCACGCTTGCACGTTACCCTTTGACCCTTTGACCAAAGCATGCCATCTATCTGCTCCTGTTCCGGCCCCTTTGTTAAATGTTAGAACTCAATGTGGCCCACGATTCAAAAAGTTTGCCCACCCCTGGGTTAGCCTTTGCTTCCCATGCAGATTAATAGGCCTTGGACACCTAAGACTACAGTATGTCACAAGTTCACCGGATATCCTTTCTTGGTCTGTTTTTGATAGATATGAGCAACTGCACACCAGAAACACCCCAGAAGAGAAGATCTGTCGTTTTGGAGATGCTCTATTATAACTTGTGTTTTATAATTGGCTCACAATGTACAGTAGCTATTGTCAAAGTTTCTCCGTCGCTTTATACTGTATGCCTTCCTATTTTTCCTGCTTCTAGCATGTCAACATGTTCACTTGGCGCCTAATTTATCCCACCCCTTGACAGATGTCAATATACTGTACAGTAAAGAGATAATCAGTTTTATTCCTCAGATTTTTAATGGCTGCCTGGTGTATTACTGAGGGGGAAAAATAAAAAAATAAGAAGCTTTCTTTTACCGGCACGGTGGTGTAGTGGTTAGCGCTGTCGCCTTGCATCTCCAGGATCCGGGTTCTTGATTCCCGTCTGTGTGTGTGCATGGAGTTTGCATGTTCTCCCCGTGCTTGGTGGGTTTCCTCCGGGTACTCCGGTTTCCTCCCACAGTTCAAAGACATGCAGATTATGCTAACTGGCGTTCCCAAATTGCCCGTAGTGTGTGTGCCCTGCGATGGATTGGCACCACGAGTCTCCTGGGATAGGCTCCAGGTCCCCTATGACCCTGAATACAGAATAAAGCTGTATAGATGACGAGTGATTTTTTCTGTCAAGTTAAGGCAATATATACTGTATTTTTTTTTCTTTATGCAAAAATGATGATGATACATAAATTATCATTATTTGTACTGTTTTGTCCTGGATCTTGTATGGATTTTCTCAGTGCTGTAGAGTATCTGATGCTCCAGTTATGGAGACAGACAAACTCTGCATCTAATCAAAGGCGGCAAATGATAATTAGGCAGTACGCCCCCAGCAGACGGCCATGTTGGCTCTTTACCTGCGAGCAGATGGAGCTGTAATTCAGCGTGCAGGTGAACTAATCCGTGATGAGGTGTGTTAAGTGTGGGTTAGATGCTGCTGGAATCATGAGAAACACACACAGGACAGCGATCCGATTTCTCGCTACTGTTCCCACTTGTACCTGGATTAGAGGRTGTGTAAGAGAGAGAGAGAGATAGAGAGGAAGAAGTGTGTTTCTCCTGTATGAGTCTATGAGTGGGTAAATCCGCACTTATTGCTTTAACTGGAAATCTCAGTTGTGGTGTAGAGAATCAACATGATGAATTGGATCAGTACACACACGGGTGATAAATTAAAGAAAAAGAAATGATGCCTCTGCTCTGCAGTGCGGGCCTTTATTTATTTTGCAGGAGTGGCTTTGGTTTCCCTTTGCTGAAAAGTGTCCCAGCAAATCAATATGAGGTTCTCTTGACTGATTCATCTTTATCCCATGAGGAAAGGCTTTTATCCTGATCCACACGCCATGAGGGTACTTGGGCACTCCGGCCAAATCACATGTTTTGCCAATACAGTGGAACCTTGGATTACGAGCATAATTAGTTCCGGGAGTGGACTCGTATTCCAAAACACTCGTAAACCAAATCATCATTTCCCATAAGAAATAATGAAAACTCAAATTATTCGTTCCACARCCCCAAAAAATAAATACATAAAAATAATTAATACCATCCATAAAATGACAATAAAACAAATTAAGCTGCACTTTACCTTTAAAAAAAAGTACAAATAAATCCTGACAGATAAGTGTTTCCGTTGGTGCGCACAGTGTGTGTGTGTGTGTGTGTGTG
>QMIH01001736.1:82329-97968 GCA_003987875.1 Clarias batrachus | reverse complement strand
TGTGTGTGTGTGTGTGTGTGGAATTAGCCCCTTCCCTCGCCTCGTGGTGAGAGAGTGACGCTCGGTGTCAAAATAAGAGTCGCATGTGTGATACATGATACTCGGCGCTCGTATACTAATACTTGCTCAGTTTCCGAATAAAAATTTATTAAAAATCTTTGCTCGGTTTGCGGAACACTCGTAAACCACGTTACTCGCAATCCAAGGTTCCACTGTTTTTGAAGTACAAAAAAACATACATCTAAATTGAAGATTAAGATTCAATTATTTGTCACATGTACCTTACAGCACAGTGAATGTCCCCCCCCCACATATCCCAGTTAGGACGCTGGGGTCAGAGCACAGGATACAGCACTCAGATAGAGCGAACAGAGTGAAGGGCCGTGCTCAAGGGCTCAACAGTAGCACTTCTTCCAATCAGTATCCCAGTAACCCTTAACTGATTGAGCCACTGACGTTCTTTAAATTTTAATCCACACTCAAAGGTTTATATTTGATTCATTAAAATGTGTTAATTGTGGCATGTGTAAGTTTGGACACCCCTGCCATTGTAAGATCTCATCGTACATAATTCAGTTTCTGGGAACTCGAATATGGAAATCAAATGCTGTATGATAGATCTTCAGAACYCAGAACATATTCAGAGTGAACTGTTTATAAGTCTGTATGCTTAAGTCGAAAGTCACGTCAAACATCTGCCTACTAAGTGGGCGTTCAAGTCAAAACAAGACTTTTGATAATGCAGAATAACAGAGAACCTTTTGTTCTCTACAGTATTGTATATAATCCCCTGCTGCACTAATCCAGTGTTTCACTAGTGCTTGGATATGGTTGAGGTAGAACGTTTTTTTCATTACGCCGGAGCCATGATGTTTTAAACACCGGCCTCCCAGGAACTCCCAAACATGTGGAAATGCCGTTTCATGAGTTCGGGACTGTACGGGGCTGATGTGGCAGGTCGTATTTGAAGCAGGAATATCGTGTGCGTACAGCAATTGTACGCTTATCAGTGTAGCAGGTGTTTGAAAGCAAAGCAGATCTGGTTGCAGATGATGAAGATAAAGCATTTTCACAGTCAAGCATGTTAACACAAGCTCAGGCTTTTGACACTCTTAGACAAGTAGAATTGTAAAATAAAGTACTTCTACTTTCACTGGAGTAATATCTTACCTGCGGTACCTTTATTTTTACTCAAGTTCAGGATTTGTGCATTCCGTCCACCACTGGCCAAAGGTAATTCGGAAACAACTGTCGTGAACTGATAAAGAAGACGCGGCATGGTGGCGTAGTGATTAGCACCGTGGCCCCTGGGATTGGCTCCAAGCCTTCTGTGACCCTGTACAGGATAAGCGGTAAAGTGAGCGAGTGAGAATGATAAAGAAAAAAATAAATAAATATGGAATTTTGTGACTGTGTTTGGAGAGGGGAAAAAAAAGAGCAGCATTTGATGAAAATAGCATTTCATCCAGTTGTTAAGCACAGGGGATCTATTATGTTTTTGGGCAACATAGGAGCCTGTCACAAACAAAGCACAGCAGTGTGGCTGGAAGAGTAAGTTCCAGTAAATATCAGCAATGTCTAGAAGAAAATGTGACATAGTCAGTAAAGAAACTATAGATGCAAAGAGATTGGCTTCGACACGATGACAGTGATCCAAAACGTACATCAGATTCCATTATGTACGGTGCTGCTTCAAAAGAATGTAGTCTGAAGCTTGTGGAATGGGACGCACTTAAACACTATTGCGAGTATTGAAGGTAGAGCTCAAACATGCATGCAAGACAGAACTACAAATCCTGTTTTTTATGGAAAAGTGGGTGACGAATCATTAAAAATAAAGTAAACACAGTGGAAGTTTTATATATATATAGAAGTTACACAGGCAGTACAGTGGTGTAGTGGTTAGCACTGTCCCCTTGCACCGCCAGGGTCCAGGTTCGATTCCTGTCTCTGTGTGCATGGAGTTTGCATGTTCTCCCCGTGCTTGGTGGGTTTCCTCCGGGTACTCCGGTTTCCTCCCACAGTTCAAAGACATGTAGGTTAGGTTAATTGGCGTTTCCAAATTGCCCGTAGTGTGTGAGCGTGTGTGTCTGTGCCCTGCGATGTATTGGCACCCTGTCCAGGGTGTACCCTGCCATGTACCCCAAGTCTCCTGGGATAGGCTCCAGGCCCCCGTGACCCTGAATACAGGATTAAGCGGTATAGATGATGAGTGAGAGAAGTTACACAACAATTAAATGTTCATTTCTTCATACGCAAATTCAATGCTTGTGTTTGTTGTCTTTTCACATCAAACAACTGCATACTGTGGGGGTGAAAAAAAAAACAAGACTATTGATTGTGCAGAGTAACAGAACACAGTTATGAGAATAAAACCTACGCTTATTTCTCTATATAATCCCCTACCACACTAATGCACTCATCCGAGTGCTTTACTAGTGCTTGGATATTGACGAGGTAGAACTTTTTCTCATTATGATCAGACTGCCTGCTTCATGTCTGAGACGCTGGCCTCCCAGGAACTCTGTTAATGGCCTAAACATATGGAAATGTCTTTACACAAGGTCATGTACTGTATTGTGCACATGGTGTTGGTGAAAGGGGAATTCGTTTCAAATGTTTTACTGTCGCTAAAAGTCTCATCACTACAGTGTACTGTGCTTCATATTCAATATTCACTACCAACAAATTTCATCACAAGTCCCGGTTTGACTTGAACACCCCTCCTATAACCATTAGACGATTGAAATATTAGACATGCGCATACAGGTCATAATACGTTACTGATGTTTGTTTTTGCATGTAGTGTATGGATTTATTATTTGGAAAATTTGAGTTAATACATACGCAATGAATTACTACATTAGCATAATATTTTCTTTACATTTTTTTTTTTTTTTTTTGAAACAAGATATAAAAGGAAATTGTTTAACCCGGCCTGTTTATAGTTCTCTGCTCTTATATTTTATTACCCACTTTAAACAGCACTATACTATAGATTGATTCAAATCTCTGCTTTTTTTTATCTGCTAATGGTCTCCCACTGTGAATGGTTATGAGAACAATACGACATGGCCCATAATGATTAAATATGTAAAAGACTCTCTGAGAATGTCCATCAGGCTGAGATTTACATCTGTGTTTAAAAACTCTCTGGATATGCGAGAAAACCAATTGAACACACTGTGCAGAACAGAAACATTTTTTTTCAGTACAAAAAGCAACACCTGTTTGTAAAAGTCGAGATGTCATGAGGGTGAAGGAAGAAAAACACTGACACAAGCATTCCATAATAATAATGGTAATAATCTTTTTTTTTTTTTTTTAAGACACTCAATAACACCTGTAAATCATACTCGAAGCTGCTTATACAGAGTCAATGCCAAAACAGTGGGAGAATGTGTTACACTATTAGCAAAGGCTTTTATACAGTATTGCAGTAAATGTCTGGCGCATTAAGTTAAACCTTTATTTGTCACATATATTTCTTCACAACATATCCCAATGTAACTGGAGTCATAGCGCAGGGTCAGCCATGATAAAGTGACCCTGGAGCAGATAGGGTTAAAGGGAATTGCTCAAGGTCCCACAATGGCAACCTGGTGGAGCTGGGAATCGAACCACCGATCTTCCGATCTGGAACTCAGCACCTTGGCCCTCTGATCCATCACTGCCCCATGACATACAGGAAATCCAGGGATTTGTGAGGACTGAAAATTATTATTAATCATTTTTCTCAGTTAGATTAAGCTTTTTACTCATTTACGTTCCAGTTTGTTTATTGCCAAATCCTTATTTCTAGGAGAAATGGTATCAATACCAGAACATGGTGTTAGTGTCTCACCTACAGTACAGACCAAAAGTTTGGACACCCCTTCTCATTCAGCGAGTTTTCTTTATTGTGTTCTTTAGCCCAAACGCGTCTCTTCTGCTTGTTGCCTGTCCTTAGCAGTGGTTTCCTAGCAGATATTCTACCATGAAGGCCTGATTCACACAGTCTCCTCTTAACAGTTGTTCTAGAGATGTGTCTGCTGCTAGAACTCTGTGTGGCATTGACCTGCTCTCTGATCTGAGCTGCTGTTAACCGCCGATTTCTGAGGCTGGTGACTCGGATGAACTTNTCCTCCGCAGCAGAGGTGACTCTTGGTCTTCCTTTCCTGGGGCGGTCCGCATGTCAGCCAGTTTCTTTGTAGCGCTTGATGGTTTTTGTGACTGCACTTGGGGACACTTTCAAAGTTTTCCCAATTTTACAAACTGACTGACCTTCATTTCTTAAAGTAATGATGGCCATTCGTTTTTTTTTTCTTCACTTAGCTGCTTTTTTCTTGCCATAATACAAATTCAACCTCTTTGAATGAGAAGGTGTGTCCAAACTTTTGGTCTGTACTGTATATACTGTAAGTGAAAAAGTAAATTTTCAGATAAGGTCATATAATTAAAAAAAACTTAGCATAATACTTCATGCTTCTTATCTCTTGGTATCTATACTTTATTTCTTTTTAAATATGCATACACATTTATATTTTTAACAGATAAAAAGTAACACATTTGCTAAATACAATTTCATGCCCTTTTRTGTATGTACAGAAGTGCCTGTAACTTTTTTTTATTATTATTATTTAAATCTTTCAATGATCTTAATTGTCATTCAAATGAAGCCTGGCCAGTTTAGATTTCACATGAAAAGACATAAACCTGATAAGGTGTATTATTCGAAAATGCAAAATTGTTAAGATATTTCAACATGAATTTGACATTGTTACTGACACTACGGATTTTTTGCTTTTTAAGCTTTTACCAAAACCCAATTTAAGGAAACTTTCCAGAATCTTTCACTCATTTTAGTATCATTACTCATAAAGAAACAATTTATATTTTAGATGATTATTGTTTGAAGTGAGACAGTATAACACTGAAAAATGGCCATTTTTGTGGCGCATATACAATCATCTCTCCCAAACGACTGAGGTTAGCAACTTGAAATGTTTTGGTCACTTCCATGTTGCATTAACTTATCTTCTTTGGCGCACACTTTTTCCGTATTATATTTATAATTATTATTTTTTTAATCAGCCCCAATACCGTGTTGCCGAATATAAACTCTTTCAAAGCAGCTTTTTATGACAGCAATATATTACAGCATTTTTATGAGCAATATTACTAATACTGAACAATATGACCTGCTTTACCAGGTTTAACCTGTTGAGCTCGTTATCAATATAGCCCAAGCTACAGTAATATAACAAGCTATAAACAGAAAAAAACAATAACAATAATGTGTATTATACAAAAGTTAGTGACCTGATTGGACAAAAGGAGCTCCAGAAGTGATGATATAGAGCAAAGCAGCACCGGGATGTTTAATTACTGTATATTTATTAGTAAATATTGATAACATTGTCAACTTCAACGAGACTTTGTCTCCTTCTCCTCCATCTGCACTTGCTCGTACAACCGCTTCACAGCCGTGCTGATATTCAGCACATCAGCACTAAAATTTATAATGAGGTATTTAAATGAAGAAAATAAAATGTTGTATTAGTTCCTACAACAGCTCTTCTTGATGGATTGAAGACGGACACCTTTTTTTTTTTTACATTTTATCCATGTGGTCCTGTAAATTTTGCAAATCGTCTTAGTTGCTGCTATTATATATATATATATATATATATATATATATATATATATATATATATATATCTTTATATAGTATATAAGACTACAGAAAACAGTCATTCCTGCCCCAATCTTTTAAATTAGATTTATAATAAAAATAAATAAATAGATAAAAACATAGCAGTGTTGAAAAACGTGAAAATCCTCGCACCTCTATGTTTTATGTTGCTTATTTATGTGGATCATCAACCAGAGTGTGCACAACACAAATTGTATCCTATACTATACTATGCAGGTCCATCATGACAGATCTTCACTACTTGAGTCAAGCTGATGGAGCTGGAGATTGGAGGGAAAAGGAAGCCAAGGATATGTCCAATCTGGTGCAGAACAGGATTTCCTACTTGCAGGTAACCAAAAGGCATGCTGGGAAATTGGGTTTGTAAATATGTTTAAAATAATAATAATAATAATAATAATAATAATAATAATGGTAAGATAGTTGGTGTACTTGGTGTGAGGGGTGAACTATAAAGCCAGTATTTGCTAGCAATTAGGAGGGTATTAATTTTTTATTCTCTCGCTGTGTGTGTGTGTGTGTGTGTCTGTGTGTCTGTGTGTGGCACCAGAGTCAGCAATGTTAATCATAGCTGTAGGCTGTGCTTAGGGGCTGCCACCTTTCTCTCCCTCTCCTTCTTTCTTTCTCAATCATTACTAATTCATCTCTCATCTCATCTGGTGTGTCTTTCCATTCCCAGTGGTGTAGAGTGTTATCTCCTCCTCTCAGAGTGCCTTCAACTCCTACAATTCTTTCCCCCTCTCTCTATCATAACTAATTCATCTCTCGCTTTTCCAACTTGTCTCTCTATTTCTCTGCATAATGTAAGGTTTCATCTGTCTTTCAATGTCTCTATCTTCTTCTCCTCCTCCCACTCTTTTTCCTCACTCGTTATTTATTTGCAAACAGTTGGTCTAACCATCTACTGTAGCTTAGCTGATCAGGATTCTAACAGAAATATATATAATGTACAATTAGCGCTATAAAAATGATTAAGAAATCTAATAAGCTAGACAGACGGGTAATGAACTAGAAATATATTAAAGTGTATTTCTAAAATCATGTGTCAGTGATTGTGTGGCAATATAGCATGTACTGTATACACCAGTAGCAGATCACACACACACACACACACACACATTTTTTTTAATGGGGTTCCACCCCTTGCTTGGAGTCATAGGGCAGCTGTACTTCGATTCGAGCATCTACAGGGATAGAGTTAACAGAACTGTTCGCTGTTCTGTCGCTAATGCTAAAGTATATTTATAAGAGGTGGTATCAAAAAGTTTTGAGACTGGCTTTGTAACACGCCAACAGATGGCAGCACCATGTGAAGGCTGCATGTACAGTCACAGGGAGCACCGATTTTCATAAGTCAGTGTGCCAAAGGACATAGTCCTGTGTACATCGGGAGCTGTGAAACTGGTGCTGTTCTGACCACGTATGCGATTTCAAAGAAGTTTTCATACTGGGCAAATCAGGCTCAGAGACGTTTGACATAATTTGGCAAGTTAACGGCAATGCTGCAATGAGTTGTTCGAAGTGTTTTGAGTGGCACGAGCACTTCAACAGTGAAAGAACATTACTGGAAGTCGACAAGAGATCAGGAAGACCTTCAACAAGGTCAAGCCCTAAAACTGTCTAAACAACAACTTGTGCATGATGATCGCTGGAAGAACAATCCACAATACCGCTGCCATTGTCAGTGTGTCATATGGATCAGTTCAGCGGATGACCTGTCCTTCTTGTCGAGGATCATTACTGGTGATGAAACTCGGGTGTATGTGTACGATCCTGAGACGAAGCAACAGTGGACGGCTCATCTCCACTACCGAAGAAAGGCGAGGCATGTCCGCAGCTCGACCAAGTGCATGCTCATCGTCTTTTTCAACATTTACACCATTTTGCCAGAACATCAATAATGAATTGTATTGCCAGGTTTTAGCGCATCTGAGGGAGGACATACATTGGAACCTTGGATTACGAGCATAATTCGTTCCGGAAGTGGGCTCGTATTCCAAAAACACTCTTAAATCAAATAGACTTTTCCCATAAGAAATAATGAAAACTCAAATTAAACTAATACTTGCTCGGTTTCCGATTAAAAAATGATTAAAAATCTTTGCTCGGTTTGCGGAACACTCGTAAACCACGTTACTCGCAATCCGAGGTTCCACTGTATGGCGAAAGCGACCGGATCTGTGAAGCGCAAATCTCGCAAAAAAAGCTTTGTTATCCAGTTAGTGATTATAAGCCAACAGTATGTGGATGATTTCTGACAGGAGTTTAACGCATTATAATAATAATCTAACATCTCATTACTGTAAACAAAAAATATATAATGTTTAAGGTAGTAGGGGGAGTAAAAATGTTTAAAGGAGAAAAAAAAATCAAAATGTCCCACTATCACATATTTCTTTTGGTAAGTAGTCTACACACCATGACACTAGGAACGGAAAAAAAAAAGAAGATAAGAGCTAAATTTGTTAAAATTACATATTACTGTCCACTTCTGAAGCAAATATTGCTGTCCAAAGAGATCATATTCGGTCCAAACAACTTTTGCGGAGCAGAGTGTGGAAACAATAGCTCTGGCACAAAGGGTAGGTTCAAACAGAAGAGAATTTATTCATGACATGTGGGAAGAGAGGCTCTGAGGGACCACTGTGCATGCACGCTTTGGGTAAAATGTGTGGAGTGGTGGGTTTGCACTAGGACAGAACGTGTTTTTAGAGTCTGGACTTCTTATCATATAGCTTTGGAAAGTGGGTCAGTGAGGGATATCACAGACAGGCAGGGAAAGACAGGATAGAGTAGTTTGGTTAGTCTGCTAACCTCCATCTGTCTGTTTGCAGAGTGCAGACCAAAAGAAGTGTGTCTCAAGGGTGACTGGCTGTGGATTTCATTAGGTTTTCGTTTACAGATTTTGTTAGCCAACTAGCTAACATAAATAAACACGACAGGAAGTCTGTGAGGATTCTCAGTTTTCACTGCTAACGCTCACTAGTCAGTTTGTAGCATGCGCTAATCTGACTGGATGAAATCACAATACAATACAATGTGTTTATTCTTTACACTGCTAATTGTGTTAGCCTACCTAAAGTGAACTAGCCTATAATACATTTTTTAAGAGGGTATTTAAGGCACTGCATTTCATAAAATGTCATAAAATGACTTAAAGCTCCGCTAGTAATGCTAGTCAGGTAGCTACCGTCACTAAACTGATAAGATTCATATTCTCAATTGTTCAAAGTATTACTAGGAAGTAGCATAAGCTAAGTTGACAAGGCACCTGAAAATGTTTTTTGATGTTTATATTTCATTAGCATACATGATTTATGTGACTTATTATTAAGGATTATTAAGGGGTGCTTGTATAACATTTTAACTACTTAGAAATGGTCAAACGGTGTGTTTTTGAATTCGTATACAGATCCGAGAACGAAAATTAATTTCAGTTAAGTTTCACACATGAAGTTTCACACATGACCGTGCACATGGAGATTTTTGAACTGTGGTTAGTACAGTGCCTGCTATCTGTGAGTGTGTCTGTCTGTGATTTAGCTATCGAGAATAACCTTGATAGCAGTGAACTAAAATATTTGAGGGTTGATATTCACTAGGTGATGTATTTAAAGCTCTGGTTAAATCATACAGTATCAAGGTTGCACATTGCTGGTTCTTATTTACACATGAACGAAGACTAACTTTGCACTTTAAAACATGGACAATGCCGCTGCTGCTGTCAGACGCCACCTCATTTTATTCTCCGTGGTCCACTCATACTGCTGATTTTATTTTATCTACATATTTTTTGGATATGTTTTGGACATTTTGTATACTTTTTACATTATACATATTATGTACTTTTTTATTATTATTATTTTTGTTTTCTCCCTTAGTCGTATCCTATTTCTACATGTCGCTAGCGGTCTCCCACATCAAGGCTACTACTACTAATCAGAAAGGATTGAAGACTATCAAATGTTTCCTCTGAACTACGCGACATGCTGACCTCATCTTTTTTCAAACTGCTCGCTCACGCACAACTGGAGCAGCGTAACATACTGTACATGGGACAGCGCTATCCGCTCCTTCCGCTTGCTTGAGCTCACAGACTAAGTACCTCCCATCCCACCCCGCTGAGAGATTTCGTCCAATCAGCTCTCTCCAAGCCCTGGGCTGTGGAAAGTTACAGCTTCACCCGGCTATCAAGCTCATGATCTCTGGATAGGGCGAGCACTTTACCACCGGCCACTCGGGGGCCCATTTTATGTCTTTTTATCTAATTATATTTTGGCGGCACGGTGGCTTAGTGGTTAACGCTGTCGCCTTGTCCTCGGGTTTGTGTGCATGGAGTTCGCATGGTCTCCTTGTGCTTGATGGGTTTTCTCCRGGTACGCGTGTTTACTCCCACAGTCCAAAGTCATGCAGATTAGGATAAGTGATGTTCCCAAATTCGCCATAGTGTGCTTCCATGTGCTTCAATAGCCTCCATGGTTGGACTGCAATGGTTCCTAGATGGATGGATTTTATATTTTTATATATATTTATTCCATATKTAGCCTTTTAAGCATTTTACTGCATATCATACAAATATAATATATATATATTTTTTTCATTTTTTTTTTATTTATATATGAGGAAATTTAGGTGAAAAACTCTCAGAATTAAGAACCTTTATGTAACCGTAAACATAAACACTAAACAAACACAAACTACTCTGTTTGTTTATATGGATTGCTATTTAATTACGGATTGATCTCTTTTTGGGTTTTATTTAGCTCTGTAATAATGTTAATCTCATCTTTAAATAAGTAATTAAGTCTCACTCTCTCTCACTCTCTCTCTCTGAAACACTATTCAGGTTCCACTGTTTACCCCCTCACTTTCTTACCTCCATGCTCTCTCATTCTCTTTTATCATCTCACAATGCATTTTATGTTCATGTGAATTGCTATTTAAGTGTGATTGATTAAATCCGTAGTTCATTTAATTACTTAATCTTTAAATGTAATTTCCCTTAAATTAACAGTTTATTTTCTTTCTCTGCATCTTTTTTTTTAATCCTTATTCCTTTTAGCATTGATCTTTAATTACTCATCAGTTCTATTTGGACTTAAATTTCTGGTAACCATCTCATCCTTTTTAAATACCCTCTTCCCTAATTAATAATTAAGACTCTCTTCTTTCTCTCACCTACTCAGAATCCTCCAGACTGCAGTAAAGCGCGCAAGTTGGTGTGTAACATTAATAAGGGCTGTGGTTACGGCTGCCAGCTGCACCATGTGGTTTACTGCTTCATGATTGCATACGGCACCGAGCGCACACTTGTACTCGAGTCCCACAGCTGGCGCTATGCTCCTAATGGGTGGGAGACGGTGTTCAGACCACTGAGCAATACCTGCACCGAGCGAACAGGAGCATCCACCGGACACTGGACAGGTGAGCGGGGGGCTTGGCTTTGAAGGGCAAAGAGAACAAAAAGACAATTAACATTAACACCCCTCCGAGCTGGGGTTAAGAGCTGATTGAGAGAGTTAAAAGGAAACTAAATTGCATCGGTAATACTGTAGGTGAGTAAGGGTGAGGATTCTGGGCAAGTGGTTAAAGGATGGAGATAAATAAAAGAACAAGAAGGTCAACACATGAACGTAAAAGCCTGAAAAGCACTGGCCTCCCACGAGCATGCAGAAAGACCAGTAAAGTGGATAATAGACAAAGAAATAAATAGTTAAATAAATAGCAGGGGGAAAAAATGTGAAAGACCACTTTGTTGATTTTGTTGAGACTGGGAGAAATAAAGGATGCTTCAATGAAAAAAATGGAAGATAAAAAAATGATTGCCAAGTTTAATAAAATCAAGCAGATTTAAAGGATCAGATGTAAAGGATTACATTGTTGTTGTTGTCATGCGACAGATACGGTGAACATTTGAGTTTTAATTTGCCTGACTTTCATATTCATTGAAAAAAATACATTACAAAATAAATAATATGGCCTAATATTATTAGGGATGTATTGTGGGGATATTTTTTAACAACCCCACAGTGTCATATTCCTTTTATACAACCGTGTGATAAGACTGTGCTTGTGTATTCCGGTTTTGTTTCTTCAATTTCCGCACCAAAAACACAGTTTGTACAGGGTTTAGAGTCAAACGTTGCCAAGCAACAAACACTTTCTCCACTCCCTAGCGAAGTTGATTGAGAGACTGTTTGATGATTAATTCGCAGACTCAAATGAAGGCAACCATTCATGTTATGTTATGCATTACACTATGTGCATTCCCCCTGATTCATCATCGTCAACGGTCAAATATACTGTAGCTTTTCAAAACCACTGCCCGTAGTCCGGCTAGTACGCATTGAACGAATGGAGTGTTGACATCCTGTAATTCAATGGTTGAAGTTTATCCAAAGTGAGTCAGTGGAGAGAAGGATGTGCCAGGAGATCCCCGCTCATGGAATGCCCCTGCCTTGTCCAATCACAAAGTAAATAAATCATTCAACCAGACCTTTTGTACAAATAAAAAAAATAAATAAATAAATAAAACATGTATGCAGCGCACCAATACAAACACAGTTTTTGGCCATACAGTGGAACCTTGGATTACGAGCATAATTCGTTCCAGAAACAGGCTCATATTCCAAAACACTTGTAAATCTAATTTTCCCATAAGAAATAATGAAAACTCAAATTATTCGTTCAACAGCCCAAAAAAATAAATACATAAAAATAATTAATATATAAAGTAAAAATAAAAAAAATTACCCTGCACTTTACCTTTAAAAAAAGGTAAAAATCGGTGTGTGTGTGTGTGTGTGTGTGTGTGTGTGTGTGTGTCCGTATTAAATTACGCGCGCACACACATAGGAGAAACGTTGAAACAGAGTGGGAGATGTTGATTATACCAGTAAGAAAGGAGCACTAAGACCCAACAGGGGAGACGATTACCCACAATTCTGCAGCGCAAGAGAGAAAAAAATCATAGGATCAGTTGTGATCATGTGACGCTCGGTGTCAAAATAAGAGGCGCATACGTGATACCTGATACTCGGCCAAGACTTTCGCTCGGTTTCCAAGTCAAAATTTATTTTTAAAAAGATAATTCGCGTTACTCGCAATCCGAGGTTCCACTGTAATTAGCTAGCACCCCCTTTTTAAAAAAAGTTTCAACATCCCACAGTAGCTTGTATATATTTTGATAACAGTGCACAAAAACATGCAAGAAAACCTGTGGTTTCTACACAGCCACAGGAGGTAAACCTGGAACCACATCAGTGATTTTCTCTTGCTAGTGTGAAGTCAGGGCGAGAAAAGCAGGAAGAATGTCTTTTTGTGTTGCACAGTTTATATCTAAATAGTCAAAGGAGTCTTGTTTTTTTTTTTTTTTTGGCCTGAAATTTCTCCTGCCTTTGCATTTTGCTTTTTAAGAATAAAACCCTCTCTGTAATACACACACACTGCCCATCATCACCACAGGTCGGCAGCTTATTTCATTTTATTGCCACAAAACGTTGTGGAGCTGAGACCTGCAGATCAAACTCCAGATCAAAACACCGTACAGTGTGCACAATGCATGATGAATGCATCGCTTCATGCGCTCATCACTCTGGAATAGGGTCGCTCTGGACCCATCAGACCACATGTCCTTTTTCCTTCGCTCCAAAGTCCAATCTTTATGGTTTTTCGTCTGGGTTCGATTCCCGTCTCTGTGTGCTTGGAGTTTGCATGTTCCCCCCGTGCTTGGTGGGTTTCCTCCGTTTTTTTCCAACAGTCCTGCAGGTTATGTCCATTGGTGTTCTCAAATTGCCTGTAGTGTGTGTATGTGTGTGTGCCCTGCGATGGATTGGCACCCTTTCCAGCATGTACCCCGCCTTAAGTCTCCTGGGATAGGCTCCAGGTCCCCAGTGACCCTGAATACAGGATTAAGCGGTAATGACAGTGAGAGAGCCAGTGAGTAAGAACTTCAACAAGTGTTTAAGTGATCTCAGATCACGCTCATTCATGATTTTAGTTTTTTTTCTGGTGACATTTTGTTCACACAGTTGATGGTTCTGCACTATCCTTTCAGGTTTTAATAAGGTTTTGAACAACTCTTAACCCATGTAAAGTAATTAATACTAAATACTATTACTTATATATATTTTTTTTTTACTTTTTGACCCAATGACACTTTTTTTACAGACTGAAATGCTCAGTTAGACAGAAACACACTTTCGTCATTAGTCAGTCTATTACTATACTTACAGTAATCACTGATTTATTCACTCAGATCTGAGGACATTGAACATCTCTCATGTTGTGCCCTAATGAACAAGACTGCTAGAGGAAGTACTTATCTGAAACCCTTCAGCCTGTGGATAAAAACATCTCTCTCACTCTCTTTCTCTCTTTGAGACTATCCATATTTCTTATATAAGCCTTATGTAAGTACGGTACTGTAGGAAGGGGATCATTTTACTCTTAAATGTTTGATGCTTTATGTGGAGAAAGTTCTGAGCAAGCTCACTGCCTCATTCATGGAGCTGTGTGTGTTTCATTAGCTGGAGACTGACATCAGGAAAAATGGTGCTGTTAAAGCTCTAAACACTGCGATTTGTGCCTTTATTCTACCGCAATTACCAGCTGTCCCGTTGACTGCCGCGCGACAGCGTTCACCGGGTCAGAGCACATCTTTCCCATTCCTCAGTTTCTCTCACCGGCTCCCAGTAAGCTGTAAACTGTCACCGCTTGTTTATGAAGCACCCAGGCGCTATTCTGACTGTCAGCATGAATCTGCAGACAAACAAGGCAGGACATTGCATATTTATTATAAATATATTAAAATATATTAAAATCCTCTTTTTTTTTTTTTACTTCTTAGTTTTCTCATCTTATGCAAGCAAGTTGTTCCAATCGTAGTTAAAGCGCGTAGGCATGTGTGGACTTCGTCTGACTAGTCACATTAAATTTATTCGTGTTTGTTTTTTATTCAATTGTTTGTTTGTCCCTTTATTTATTTCCATATATGGTTGTTTGCTTGAATTAATCCAGAGAAAAGAAGGAAAAAGGACAACCCAGACCTGGAGCAACATCATTGTTGCTTGACTGTTTCCTTGTTCAGAATACTCCCGGTCTTTTTCAATATGACTAGACACATCCATTATATATAACTCAATCTCACTCTCACTCTTACTCTACCCTAATGGACTCATGGATGCCAGTCTATAAACGCACACAGACACACATTCGCCCACACACTACGGCAAATTTAGAAATGTCTCATCCGCATGTCTTTGGACTGTGGGAGGAAACCGGGGAACCCGGAGGAAACCCTCCAAGCAGGTGAGAAYATGTAAACTCCACGTTCACGCACCCAAAGGTGGGACTCGAACCCTCAACCCTAGATTCGATCAGAGGCCACAGATCCACCTTTATATTAAACATCATCCACTAACAAAACGTCTACTAATATATTACTGTACTTCTCCTAGCTTAGGTTCACCTGGATGTCAGTACCATGTGTGAAATCGCATTCGGTTCTTCGTCGTTCTTTCAGTATAAACACGCAGACCCTGATACATCCAAGAGTCGAATAAATTGCACATGGAAGGTATTGCGTTAATGACATCAGCTGCAAAGTCAACAGGGGAATCATATTTAAAATTGTGTCTGCTAATCGTTCTCCGTAGACACACCGTGTCCCGGTTTCGGAACAGACTCCTGGAAGAGAGCGAATGGGCCTCATGTGTGTAATCATACATGACTTACAGAGCAACATGATTCCTAGAAAGGGTTCCCTAAGCTGTTCGGAATATCTTTAAAAACAAAAAATTCAGACTGGACAAATGCAGATTGTGTTCTGTTTAGAAGATGAATGTCAAGAAAATATTTGAATATGTTAGGGAGTATAATATATATATATATATTCTAACAGTTCTGGATTTCTTTATCCCAGGATTACCTGAATAGGCAAAATC
>QMIH01001736.1:32142-76034 GCA_003987875.1 Clarias batrachus | reverse complement strand
TATATATATATATATACACACAAAAGTTTAGGCACCCCTTGTTCAATTTATGGCAAAAAGTAACCATGCATCAATGTGTGCTGAAAATATTATGCATTTTTTCCATCTCCATTTTTTTTTTTAGCAACATTTTTTTTTTAACTTGATCTTTTTTAAGTCAGGCAATAATGCACACTAAGTTACAACCTGGATGTTCTCCTGACAGACAGTTGATACGAGCTGCCAATCAGACTGCAGGATATTCAGTTCTGGAGTAAAGAGTAAAGTTTTACCTTAAGCAGATGTCCTTGTGCAGCTCAAGGTCTTTAATATGGAGAATACACAACGCTGTGCCGTAATTAGATTTATACGGTAGGGGTCTGGAACGAGATTACAGGATATTTTATCTTATCTACAGACGTAACATTTCCCTCAGTGCTGTAAGATATTTAAGCGGTATCACACTAGAGGAAGCTCTGAAGCGGTCATGGGTATGACGTCACGGCACGAGAGCCGTGCTGATTGAAGTTTTTATAGTTTTGTACTGAATATACATATCGATCAGGGGAGTTTGGAGTTTCTTGGCCTGTCTAGGATTGGACCAGGCTGGCTGGCCTTTGCTGCCACAAGCATAAATAAGCGTCCTTGAGTGCCCATGATCCTGTCACCAGTTAATTGGTATATTTTTGATCATCAAAGTTAATGTGTTAGTGGTACTGTATATATGAAGTTAGTTGGGGTGAGAGACGAGGATGCAGAGGATAGAGTGAGATGGAGGCAGATGATTGACTGTGGCGACGCCTGAAAGGGAATAGCTGAAAGACAAAGAAGATGAAGTAGAAGGTGCTATGATGGCTTGAGATCCTGACCTAAAAGATTCCGCATAAACGTCGCTTCATACCGACATCTACCAAATGGCAAAAGCCAAGCATGACATCATGAGTGGAAGATGTACCGTACAGTACCTTTGCAGTGGAACGCAAAACTCGAAGTACCAAAGTGAGAATCACTCCTTCTCATACACATTTTATCTTCCCCATTCTGCCCTCCGCTCAAACYGCTCCCTTTTTTTTCCCTGCTTTGATCCTTAACCTTTTCCCATTCTCTTTTTCTTCTTTTATCTCTATTATTCTTTCTCCCGCTCTGTGCTATTCATTTTCAACCCCTGCCTCAGTCTTCATTGCTGCTCCATCACTCCTTGCTTCCCCTTTCAAGCACTCGCTGTCCTGCTCTCTCTCTCTCTGTCTTCCTTTGCTTCACTTGGGACTGGAGTAAAAAGATGAGTGTTGGCCATTAAGGGCTTTCAGGCTCCATTCAGGCTCCAACTGCTATGCTGAGAGCCGGGCAGCAATATGCTTTATGGAGTTCAGAGAGTGATGTACTGTTCCATTTTTCATGATTCTCTCACTTCCACTAAGTACAGAGTTTCGGTTCAAGGGCTGTTTGAAGAAAGGACAAAATTCTGGTATATTTCATACATCTCATATTCTAACCCTTTGATCACCACATAAGGATTTAGCTAACTTGGATTTAACTAAGCAAATTGTTAAGAACCTTCCATTGGATAATCACTGCAATCGTGAATACGGTTCAGGTGGGATGATCACTTCAACTCATAAACATCAACAATAGAAATCACAGATATCGTTAATAATGAAAGTTCAAGAGCTCAAGGGATGATTATACGTTATAAGCCTAAAATATGAGGTCAGCTGACTACCTGAATATACTGAATGACCAGGTTTTTACATCAATGGATTTTTTTTTTCTTTCCTGATGGCACAGGCCAGGATTCTCAAATCGTGAAAGAGAGACTGGTTTAGGGAGCATGAGACATCATTTTCACACATGGATTGGCCACCACAGAGTCCAGGCCTGTAACCAGATTGAAAATCTTTAAGATGTGCCGGAGAAGACTTTACAAAGTCGTCCATCGTCAATACAACCTTAATGCGACTCTATTCACGTGAATAAATGTTATGGCATTGCATAATCTTATCGAAACCGTGCCATGGCTGTAAAGGAAAATGTGTGTGCATTAGATTTTAGACCACGGTGCTACTTAAAGTGATACACCGATCACGGTTGCTGAGGAAATGGATTTTTCGATGTTAATTAGCGCTTAGTATAAATGAACCTGATGTAGCCTATTTATAAAAACAAGGTAGAAAATCAAAAAGGTTTATGATGTGCTGTGCAAAATAAATAAACTAATAAATAAATTATTAAATAAATAAAGTGCAAATGTGTTTGTTAGGAGCTGGCGGGATGAGTGAGTGCAGTATTGATCACTCGATGCTAAGCACCTCTGTGTAGTGAGAATCAGAGTTCAATGAAAGACATGAAGTGAGAGAGTAATACATGACAGAAAGATAAAACGATGTGTGTGTGTGTGTGTGTGTGTGTGTGTGTGTGTGTGTGTGTGTGTGTGTGTATGAGAGTAGATGAACAATCCTGGAGCTTTGTTACTGCAGACAGTGAGAGAAAGTAGGAGAAGCTACCCAACCTGGGAATGACCCTGCATTCACACCAAACGTGGCGAGAGCGTCACAGTTCGCTCTCGCCGCCCTGCTGCCGACGCCTGTAGCCGCTCGTCGCCACTGTTGGCCACTCTGACGTAGACCGAATGCCTTTCTTGTATTTAAAGGGGCCGCAAAGCAATCAAGGTTGTTGATCTTATGGAGACCAAAATGTGGAAGATAACAAGAAATTGATTCATAGAAAGAACTGTATTGTAGAAATAAACAAATTATAAGCCATTCGTATGGCGTGTCTTCTGTTCATTGTGAATTGCTAGTCTAATTTAATATATACAAAAGTTACAGGACTGCATCCCGCGGAATCCGCTCAAGCGGAGGACCTCCCTTTTAATTGGTTGCCGCTCAACCGCGTCATGGCTCATTACCCTAAAGTTGAGCTGATTTCAACTCCCTTCGCCGTTCTCGCCGCCCTCGCTGCCCTTGCTGCGCCACCCCGCCCCGCGCCGCTCTTCGCCGCCCCTCGCCGCCGGCTCCCATTGAAAATGAATGACTTCCGGCGTCTTTGACGCTCTCGCCGCGTTCGGTGTGAACGGAGGGTGAAGAAAGTAAAAGAAAAAAGGAAAAGTGTTTTTGGCAAGTTTTCTAATGTCGCTCCAATGACTGTAGTAGAGAAACGGGTCACTAGCATTCATTTATCCATTAACTACCCCCCCAAAAAAATTTATATTTACAGTACATGCCAGGGGGGGAGGGGGGTTGGGCAAAGGAAGTATCATTCTGATTAAGCACAAAATATCCAGTTGAAGAGCTTTTTATTACAGGGAACTCACGTTCGTAAGTCCGATTTGTTCTTAAGTCAGACAAAGTGAGTCTTATACACCTTTGACAAGAGTATTACAATGTAAAGCTTACCAATCCAATTACCACTTGACTAAATCTGTCCYCTCTCTCTAGTTCACTATGGAGAACTAACCTTTATGTTTATGCTACTTCAAAACGTACCATTAGACTTTAATAAAACTACCACACAATGATGGAAATTTGCATCGATCACATAGCATTAAAATATTAAAATATTAAGTCCAATATTGTGTACTGTAGGCTCCCTTTGTTCTGTCCCTTTTGTTCGGACCCTACAAGACCTCTGAGAGTGTCCTGCCATCAGGATGCCTGAGAGTCTCGTGGCCCGGGGCCCCCACATGAGATTTTGCTGCATAGCTCATACACACTTTCACGTAGGCACATGAAACTCATTTAGAGCCGAACAACTTTTGCGCTGCATGTCCTGGGTTAAACTCAACAGGAGGCCGGTTATTTTGGGTCATTTGCAAAAACGCACCCGATGGATTTTGATATACTCCTCCTAGGGAATTTATACGATCGCCACCAAACCGGGCCAAAGAGATCTAAAGACATTGAGGATGCAAAATTGCGGAGGCATTTTCGATATCTCAAACGGGCCAGCCATGATAATATCTTAAACTTACACCAAAAAATGATTAATAATTTTCTGTGTGGCCTTATATTGAGTGACATTATATTGAGTGACACGTTCAGTCACATCACACAGAAACATCATAGTGTGAGGCTTATTTTCCAGCATCTGTTATTAGCCTATTGAACACACATACACATCACAAATGTTAACACTCTCACACACAAAACACCTCTCACACACACACACACACACACACACACCTCTCACAATGCACACACACAGACTAACGCACTCAACAAATATTTAGGGCCCAAACTGACATTAGCCCTGTATAGTGTATGATGTGTGCAGGTTGTGCGGTGCGCCYGGGGTGGCGATTGCACAGGGTGCTTGAGCCCGTCATCGTTGCTTGCAGCTATATATTTATACATTTACTATGTATTTACTTTGATATCGCTATACAATTTCTTTAAGTGAAAACTGTTCTAATTATAATAAAGGGCAAAGCTTTAAGACATGACATTGTACTCTACCAGGCATGGACTGGCCATCAGGAAGCTTGAAGATCAGTGAGTGCCGATCTTTTTTCACCCCCAACACTGACATTATAGCACCTTTCTACAGAAAGGTCATTTAGGCTGGCGCAAACTGTTATAGAAGCTGGCACAGCTGGCCCAGTGATGCAGAAAGTGTGCACCAACCGAACAAAAACACATAATGGACTTTACTAGACGAAGCTGCCAAGTGTACTAGGATAACAGATTGAGTTACGCCGTGATGTTCGCATTGTAGTCTGTAAGATATATGATATTCGATAGCTAGTTCGGCAATATAAATGATTATTTACCCTGCAATATACTGTAAAAAAACAAAGAGGTGAACATTCCAAGAATGCCCAAGGATGGAGGAAGAGGGAGTACAGTAAGAACTATCAGATCTACATACAGTATTAATTTGGTCAGTGTAATATAGTATGTACAAATAAACTTTTTAATTGATGACTGTGTAATGTACATTTTAAATTAGCTTTCAGTGTGTAGACGTTTGAAACAGAAACGTGTCCTTTGGTGATGCTACATCCATTGGCTGCGCTTTTTTTTTCAAGTCGCAGCAGTGACATACTGTAATGTGCATACTCCCACATTAATCATAGTGACACTAACCAATCAAGATTTCAAGCACAGTATGGCGATGAGACACTTGCTGTAGCTGCGGTGAACGTTTTAAAGAAGGCCGGACATCCGTGAATGATGAGTCCGACTGAGGTTCCTGTCAACTTTCAGCAATTGCAGCTCCTGATCCTGGCAACTTGAAAAGCAGCAGCTAACTTGTCGCCAACTTGTGGAAGAATACTGTATAGTCATTCACAAACGCCACTTGTACATTACAGGAACGACTGTAGGAGGTAGGACTTATTGCCACATCTGCCATACAGATGTGTCCTAACCTTGGTGTAAGCCATTTCCACATGTTTGGGCCATTAAAGGAGTTCCTGGGAGGCCAGAGTTTCAGACATGCAGCAGGCAGTCTGATCATGGCTCTGATGTACTGTTGATGGTATCCAAGCACTAGTGAACCGCTGCATTGCTGTAGCAGGGGATTATATTGAGAAATAAAGAGCGGTTTAAACTCTCATGAATGTGTTCTGTGCGTTCATACTATATATATATTTATATGAGACTATGTGTAGTTGAGTACAACCTTAGTCTCAAAGCAATGTGTATTATGTGTTCGCAGTGTGCATGTGAGGCGAACAGATAAAGTGGGCACCGAGGCGGCGTTTCACCCCATCGAGGAGTACATGCGCCACGTAGAGGAACAGTTCCAGCTCATGGCCCAGCGCATGCAGCTGGATAAAAAGAGAGTGTATTTGGCAACTGATGACCCCTCACTGTTACAGGAGGCCAAGACCAAGTGAGTGATCTGACCGAGGTGTGCGCTTTTTTTTTTTTCGTTCATTTCAATGAAATGATAGTAAGACAATGTGTGTATTTGTGTGTGTGTGTGTGTGTGTTTGTCAGATACCCCGATTATGAGTTCATCAGTGACAATTCCATCTCGTGGTCAGCCGGACTGCATAACCGCTACACAGAGAACTCTCTCAAGGGAGTCATCCTGGACATCCATTTCCTGTCGCAGACTGACTTTCTAGTCTGTACATTCTCCTCACAGGTATACACACATACTGCACACACACACACACACACACACACACACACACAGAGAAGCTGAACTCTCCTGAGCCACAACTTATGATCAATCTGGCAAATGATTTCAGTCATCTGTCACATGTCATTTCTTTCATGTAAAGAAACTATAAGGGTTTATTAATACTGTATGTCTATATAAGCAGCATGATCCCACTACAGCCTCTGAATCCATGTCTTTCCGGACCAGAGAAAAAAAGAGCTTACTTGTTAAGAAGTGCAGTTAACCCTCGTGTTACCTTCAAATTTACTAAGGCATCTTTTATCCTAGGGGTCAATTTGATCCCAGCAACCTCCAGAAGCTTATCGAAATTAATATTGTTACCCAAGTTTATGTATAAAAGTCACTGATTTTTTTACCATCATTAAATGGGGTCAAAATGACCCCAAAGATAATAGGAGGGTTAAAAAGTGAAACCACAATATGTGTGACACCCTCTAGTGGTTGGCTGCAGTACAATGTCTAATCCTCCCCAGGATTCTTTAATAGGGTTATACCAGCTTATTTACAGTATGCAGTTATCCAATCAGCCAATCATTTGGCAGCTGCACAATGCATAAAATCATTCATATAGAAGGCAAGAGCTTTAGGTAACTACAGAATACAATAATTGATAAGGGAAATAATCTAAAGCCATGATACTGTAGGCACAGGCTAACCAAAATGTCAAATTTGCACAATGGAAAAAGACAAGGTGCGGAAACTTTTTCCTGGACGGCAGGAGAGAACCCTGATGTGGTCTTTTGCTGTTGTCACTTATTCACCTCAGCGTTTGATGTTTCGTGTGTTCTGCAGGGCTTTTCTGCCAAGCAATACTTGACTTACTACATCCTTCCCAGCAGCTCAAACCAATCTGGCCATTTTCCTCTGACCTTGCTTAACCAACAAGGCATTTCCACCCACAGAACTGTCACTCATATAAAGGTTTCTTTCTTTCTTTTTCTTTCTTTCTTTCTTTCACACCATTCTGTGTAAACTGTACAGACTGTTGTGTGTGAAAATCCCAGGAGATTAGTTTCTGAAATACTCCAAAGCAGCCCATCTGGTACCAATATCCATGCTGCAGTCAAAGTTGCATAAATCACACTTTTTCTTCTTTCTGATGTTTGATGTGAACATTACCCATTTTTTTGTTTTGTTTTTCCTTTTTTTCTTTTTTTTTTGCTTATATCATATATAGGGGTTGGACAATGAAACTGAAACCCCTGGTTTTCGACCACAATAGAGGTGAAACTCGAAAAATTTGAATATATATATATATATATATATATATATATATAGAGAGAGAGAGAGAGAGAGAGAGAGAGATGCAGTATGTATGTATTAGGCCTGTGAATACTAGCGATAATATATTAGCAGGAGGGAAGGTATTCATCAGTAAGGAAATTGCAGAGGGTGCAGTTCCTTAGCTTCTGGGGTTGGCAGTGGACACCCAGAAAAGGGGATGGTTGATGCTGATGGATGCTGAAGACACGGTGGTTGCTGAAGAGGATGTGGTTGAAGCCTAGCATTGACCCTTCCTCAGCTGACTGAACCTTGGAGGAGAGTTTTCAGGACGGTCAAACTCTAGAAATGTAGAGAGATGAAATACATGTAGAGACAGTGTTTCATACACAAGACATCCTACTCACCATACTGATGTGTAGTGGTTTTCCTATAAGCAGCCAGTGACAGCGGGATGGTGGAGAGCAATACATTGCCAGCCCAAGCGAGTTGAGGCACCCTGCCCCTCCTAAACAAGCCATGGAGCTGCTGGCCATGGTGCTGGAGTCCAGGGTGGGTTTCTTTGGGCGTGTTTTCCTGGTCGAGCGAGTAGCATGAACATGGTAAAGCTCCTCTTAAATTACCTTTGTAGGCTAGCCATCACTAAAGTACAAGTCAAAAGCTTGGACACACTTTTTTTGTGATTTATTTTCTATATTGTAGAACAATACTGGAAATAAACTATGAAATAACACAAGTCGCTTTAGGTAATTAAGTAAAATAAAACAGTCAGTTGTTATTTTAAGACATAAAGGTCAGATGATCTGGAATAGTTCTTGCAAGAACAGTATTGTCAAGTGCATTTGCAAAACCCATCAAGCACCATGATGAAACTGGCTCGCATGAAGACCTTCCCAGAAAAGCAAGACCAACCTCAGCCTCAGAAATCACCAGTTAACATCCCCTCAGATTAGAGCCATTATAAAGTCTCTATCGACACATTTTAATACCATCTGTCCAAAGGAGATTATTGAGTATTATGGATGCCTTCAGTATTGAAAGTAATCATGGAAAAAATCATGGAATTAGAAGGCGTTTCTCTAAATATACACACACACACACACTAACACACTAACAAGCTCATCTGGCTTGTGGTATGTGAACAGTCGGGTTGAACATTCTCTACTCCAGAAAAGGAGGCACGAAGATCAGTTGGCAGTCAGGAGAAATCAGTAAAGTGCTGGGCTAGAAATAGCCTGCTGTGAGTGCCATGATGTGTGCCCCTTTGGGCTTTAACGTTAAGGAGTGTTCTTCACCGCCGAGCAGTTTGCCGAGGGTCAGCCACTAATGGAAAGTGTTCTCTGCCCCAGCATTTTGGCTTTCCGTTATGGCCAGTTACTGTGCCTCGACTTCCAGGACGCAGTTCCGGCGGCCACCACAGCCACAGAAAGGCGATAGCAACATCTGTTTCCTCATGTCAGATTCTGGCGTATAGCTTGGAGTGGACCGTGTTAGCCATATACATGTCATTGTATATTGTACTTAATTCATTTTAAACAGCTTTAAAATCTTCCTTTAGTGTAATATATTTTAGTTAATTTCTTATTTTGTATATTCTTATATTACTGTTACATACAATATGTTAACATTACTAATTATGCATTTTTTACACTGATGTCATGGCTTTGTTTGACAGAATTGTTTTAAATATTCTTTTCAATGCACAATGGTTTCTGTGTGTCCCAGGTGTGCCGTGTGGCATATGAAATCATGCAGACTCTTCACCCAGATGCTTCATCATACTTCTACTCTCTGGACGACATCTACTATTTTGGAGGGCAGAACGCTCACAACCAGATTGCCATCTATGCACATCGGCCGCGCACTGCCGAGGACGTTGCCCTGGAGCCTGGAGATGTTATTGGTGTTGCTGGAAACCACTGGGACGGTTACTCCAAAGGACTGAACCGCAGACTGGGGCGCACTGGCCTCTATCCATCTTACAAAGTGAAGGAGAAAATCGAGACAGTGAAATACCCCACCTACCCCGAGGCAGACAAACTGCTCAACTCAGAAAACAGAGGGAAATAGACTGAAAAGAGACAGTAAGAGACTTTAAAAACACAGGGAGGCATGAAGAGACTGAGACAGATAGAGCCAGAGACAGGATGAGAATAATCCCAAAGTATTTTTTTTCCTGTATAAAACTGATAAATAACGATAAAGGAGAGAAAATAAGACATAATCCACAAAGAGATACATGCTGTGAATGTGTGTGTATGTGTGCAAGTTACAAAAGATGATGTCAAGAGACATGGAGACAGAGATGGAAAGAATAGCTGGAAAGTCATTGAAAGAAACAAAGGTATGAAAAGAACGACAGAGAAAGAAATGGAGATGAAAGTATTAAACCTGTAGAGATAAAAAAAAAAGAGAGACATGTTAATAGACAAAAGAAGGGAAATAAAATGAGACAGGGACAAAAAAAAGATAGAAAAAGGAGACGGAGACACAGAAAATGACAGAATTATACATAAAGATGTTAAAGGGGGAGAGACAAAGACAGATAAAAGGGAATGGAGGAAAAGCATGCCATAAAAGACACAAAATGAGATTTGAAGCGAGGAGCAGGAGGACGGAAAGAGACTGCGATACACACAGAGACAGAAGATAGACACAGTAGAGAGACATCCGAGACGAGGATGGAAATAGAGAAAGATGTAAGACAAGTTTAGACTGAGAGAAAGACAAGAAGATTGAAAGAGAAAAAAGAGCCAGAAAACAAAACACAAAAAGCCACAGATAGGAAGAATAATCAACTTTGGGACTCGGGAAGGACGGACAACGTAAACAATCAGAAGAATGGACACATTGAGGACAATGCTGTGTGTACTGTATGTTTATGTGTATTTTTACTCATTGAGAAAAGATGTAAAATATCCCAACTGTCCTGAGGCATACAAGCTGCAGATTACAGAAACAACAACCTATACCGAGTCTGCTGAGACGGGATGGATAATGAGACGTAATCCACAGAGACAGACCGAGGATACGTGCTTGTGTTTGGACTTAGCGCAGCCTCCTTAATGACTCTGTATGGCAGGAGGTGGAGTGCGTTTTTCCGACTGCAGGCTATTTGGACTCGGCAACAGCTGAGCATGATTTACAAACCCACAGCTCTGCCTCACTTTATGGTTTTATTGTTATTTAATTGTCCCAGGGTGGTTTTAAGTCATTTTTAATCTTGTCTTTTAATCTCTCTTGCCTGTTTGATCAGTGATCACGATGAAACTGGGGAAGACGGCGAACTAAGGAGATAGAAAGACATAACAAGGCTAATTATTAGGGGTGCTTCTTGTTTCTTTAATTGCGCTTCATTGTTTTATATCCTTGCTTCTTTAAGGATTTGAGGTAAGATTGCTAAGAAAAAAAACAACAACAGAGGAATGGATGCCAAAACACTGTGCCATGTCAGATATACTATGAATCAACATGAATTATTGATGACTTGTGGTCCAGCATGTTTTCACCTGTACAATATTTACTCAGTTATCATCACTGACCTGGCATGTCAGTGCCCATTTAATAACTTTGTAGCCATTGTTTCATTATTGATAATATTTACTTACTGTTTTGGTTCTTATCTTTTTGGTTTAATCATGCAGTGAAAAAGAAGAAGAAAGAAATCTGAATGCGTACGTTGGTTTGACATGAACTAACTCAGATTGCTTTCATACATCCATCCATTCACCCAAGCTCAGGATCAAACCAAGGACTTTAGCATTGTGACATGGTTACATGCTATTATCATTTATACGTTTTTTGTTTGTTTGTTTGTTTGTTTGTTTGTTTGTTTTTTCCTGTCGGCGCCAACACCCTTGTGAAACTTTCAAACGTATATTTGGATTACTTTAATATTATGGAAATTGATCACAGTCACTCTACAAACTGCGAACTAGTCGACTGTATGTGTTCAAATGGAATTTTTTGTATAAACAGTGAAAACATAAAACTAAGTATACCGCCTGGCCAAAAACGAAAAAAAAAAAAATTTTAAACAAGATTTGTTGGACAATTCTATCCAGAATTGCATTTACTGTATTTCCAGCTGAGATATTGACGGCGAGAGAGTCAAAACACTCTGTAAAGTCTTGTCCAGCACATCTCAAAAAAACATTAAGGTTAGGACTGTGGCCTTGTTCAGACTGCAGGCGAATCCGATTGACGGTCTACATTGTTATGTACAGTAAAAGTGATCAGAACAGCCCAAATCTGACACGCACTGGTTGCGGTGGTGACGATGCCGGACAGGCTCGCATCAACATGCTATTTCCTACTATATCCTAATATACGTCCAGTATCATCTTTAGCTGTGCCTGTACTGATGAATCCACCGAAAGTGCTATCAGACATTTCACATCATGCTCTGTCCAGAGACTATTGTTCTCCATTACAATTCTGCGATTAAGCCAGCCACTCTTCCTGAACACAGAAGGTTGCAGCTTAAGCGGGAAGTGAACTGAAACTTAACTTTTCCGCTACCTCGTGCTTAACTACAAAATGATATATATTTTTTCTTTCAAAACATTCAGGTCATCACCTGACTTTTTATTTTATCGCCACATCATGTTACTGAGCCCAGACCTGACCAAATAAAACAACCCCAGATCATAACACTCCCTCCAGAGGCTTGTACAGTGGGCACTATGCATGATAGGTGCATCACTGACCCTGATGTGCCCATTGGAACAATCTGGACTCGTCCAATCACATGGCCTTTCCATTGGTCCAAAGTACAATCTTGATGCTCCCTACCAAATTAAAATTCTTTCCATGGCTATACTCACTAACACGTGGTTTTCTTACGGCCATGCAGCTGTTTAGTCCCGATTCTGTTGATTCTGTCCTCATTGTGGATGTGGAAATGCTCTTACTATTCAACATAGCTGTGATTTTTACTGTCGGTTTTTATGATAACACTGTACCAGTAGTTTAAGTGGCTGTCTGATACACTAAAGTGTAATTTTTTTTTTCTTTTGCAAGGTTGATGGTTCAGCTCTATCCTTCCAGGTTTTATTAATACACTGGATATTTCTTAACCCAATTCCAATCATTTCAGCAATCTCCTTATTTGTTTTTGTTTTGTTTGTTTGTTTTTTTTTGCTTGATCCAGGGCAGCGAATAATTTCACTATTCTGAAACATGGTAACATTTTTTCCTTGACCATGAGAAAAGTCTTCTGAGGAGCTACTCGCTGCATCAGTTAGTGTTAGATGAATTGTTGCCAGCTGAAACATATTAATCACTGTAGTAATTATCCAATGAAAGGCTCTTAGGTATTTTCTTATGTAAATTCAAACAGGTATTTTTTTTTTTTTTTTTTTGGCCAGGCGGTGCATTTTCATGTAAACTATACATAATATTTTCAGTTACATCTAACCAAATATTTTCTTTTCCTGTGTGGGTGGTTTTATGAAAATTTGCACCCTGTCACACACGGCTTATGGCACGCATGCCTTCCTCCTCACTCAGAATGCCTCTGTGTGCATATAAAGAATTGCTAATTAGTCATACTCAGCATTCTTGGAGGCAGTGGAGCTCAAGAAGGTACCTGCTATTGACTTCATAATGATTCAGTGGAACTTCATTGCTCATGTCAGGAACAATGAAGATACTTAGGCAGGAATTCTGTGCCAGGAAATGATTTTCAATACTAAACACCTTTGTTCAAACACAAGGCTGATCATAAATGTATTTGCTACCAGAGTCCCTTGGATTTTGTGTTTTATGAGTTTTGAGACGATCCATTTTTATCAATAGATAAAGAGAAGGGTAGAGGCTTTAACATGATAGTGAGTTGAATTCGTCCTATAGGTCACCAGCCAGGTTTATGGAAAGCCTTCACGAAAGCCTTGCTTGCGAGCTTCAGTGCGGCAGGGGACACTTTCTCATGTCCAAAAATACTTCTCCTTTTTATAAATTGAAGTTGGGGGCAGGAAGTAAGAGTGAACCAAATTCAAATTCTCAATTATAAAGGCAAAGGAATTAAGCTGTGGCTTTCTGATTTAGTTGAGAGTTAAAGAGAGTCAGAAGGGCTTTTGCATAAGCGGGTGGATGATCAGTCATGGGATTTGGAGAGGCCATGGGAGATTTGTGGTCGCCAAAAATGATCTGGCTAACTATTCTATGAGGAGGAGGAGGAAGAGGATGAGAGCTTATTCGCATAGGAGTGTTGACTTCTACTGGGGAAATTGTTTAGCAATGGTTAGAGCATTTTTTATAACCCTTTGAGCATTCCATCTCTTCAGGAGATGGTGCTAGATATCTCCGGGGTTCCATTATTTCGGATGAGGTTACTATGGTGGTTGAAGTCATAGTGTGAAAGCTGCAGAGGTGGATGGGATTTAGTCTAAAATACTGAAGGGTTTAGACTGTGACAAAGTTAGACATGGTTGAGGTTACATGGTTAACATGCCTCTTATTAAAAAAAATTCCATCACGATGTAAGGGCAGGGTGCTTGTAATGGCAACGTTCATTGGTCTTGCCTACATTTTTAAATACCAGTGCGGATGTATTCCTTTTATAGAATGATTTTCCCCAGTCTGCAAGGCAAACGGCTCTGGAGACCTGTCTTTACAAAACTTAGGGGAACAACATGCTTTGCAATTGTACTTTATTCTTGTGAGGGTTGATGCATGTAAGATAACCAAGGGTTTTGTGGATTTGGAGGTGCAGGAGGTATTGCAGAAGTATGGAGTATTTGGATTACTGCTTCTTACAACCTAGTCTACATACATAAGCTGTGAGCGCTGTGTCCATGCTCTAACCATTACAGTACGTTAAACCTGTTTAGTGTGGTGAAAAACTTCATCAAGGGCTGTCCTGTCTCTTCTGTGTGGTTTACATGGAAAGTACATCAAGACACACAATGTGTCCATTATGGGAAGTGGGATGTTCAGCCAGGTCAGACCTCATGCGTGGTGGAGACGTTGGGATCTTATTAATCAGTTATTTAAAGTTAATCAAATTGGTCAGAAAAGAGGCTTCACTGTTACCCTGGTTTGTGGGAGACGAAAAGGACCTCAGTTTGAGGACAGAACTCTTAGTTTATGTCCCTATTCTCACCCATGATAACAAGCTGTGTGGAGTGAATGGAAAAAAATGAGTAGAACTGTTCGAAAAGAGTTTCTTGACAATCCGGGAAAACCTCCGAGCAGCGATACTGCTCCTTCAGGTTGAATGGAGGCAGTATGATGGTGCTCTCGCTAGAGCTGCATGACTCATGTTTCATTGGATAAAGTCTCCATTGCAAACCAAGACCTTACTGGAGTGATTATATTTCACAGTTGGCTTGGGAACATCTATGGAGCTCCCAGAAAGAGGTGTAGGCAATTTCTCAATCTAGTGCCAGTTTTAAAGGCACAGGCTATGTAATGTAGGTTTAAGAAGACAATGAAGTGTCAATTATAGTATTGGGAAGCACCCTAAAAAACTAGGAAAATGTGGAGAACCTAGTGGAGTTCAAATTAAAAGGAATGGGGAGATATGTGCATCAATAAGAAATAAAGACTAAGAAACAAAAAAAACAAAACAACAAAAGCTCAAGGCAGAGTATAAAAAATTCAAGGAAATAAGAAGTACAAAGGACTTGGCAACAAGTGAAATGAGAGGACTCCCTGGTGGACTAGGGGCTAGGGTTCAGTGCTATTTCCACCACAGCCCATATTTAATTCCCGGTAAGGAAATTGACTTTTTGGGGGCAGTTACTGATTGGAAGGTTGGTGGTTCAAGCCACCGTTCAGCTGTTCTGCATTGTATCCTGGCTAACACCGTGTGGGATATGTGAAGAAATGTAACAAACAATTTAATCTTAATCTGGGGGGAAATGATCATCTTAAAACTAGAATTTTTTTTTTTTTTTGAGAACTGGGGCCCTACAAATGAAGGGAAACAAGCGAACTTGATCACTGATTCTGCTTTTAAACATTGTCTTTKWMAYYTATTTTCACTCAGTCATCATTGCTTTTTTTTCACCACCTTGGAATTACAGTATGTGTGACATGTAAAAAATGATGATGGAAAACTGTAGATGATGTTTTATATTAGCCAGCCAGTTAAGTGTGGATAAAAGAGACAAGATGGAAATATGATAAAACGACTTAAATACCAGCATAAATTGCTGAAAACTGTCCAGTTATGTGTGGACTAATATTCTCATAAGCATGCTTAAATTATGTTCCTCTCTTCCTCTCAGTACACGACTTAAACACGATGGAACAAATGGGGAGAATCAGGACTCTTCAATTGTATCAACTTGTTTACTTATAGATTTATCACTACTTCCTGAGTAGGTTTTTTTTTTTTTCATTTATTTATTTTTTATTTATTTTATTTTGCTAAATTACCCAGGCTGGTTAATTAAAAGAAAAATATGACTACGTTTTGTGTATGCTAAGTCAAACTAGAAAAATCAATAAAAACTACATACTGTATATCAGGCCTAGGAGTTAGAGGCAAATAGGAAACTAAGAATCTAGGGAGAACAAAAGAGAACTAGTAAACTAGAAATAGAAGATAGAGAGTGCTCAGGACCAGGTTAACAGGTAACCATAGAAGTAGGGAAATAGAAATGAGAAATAAGTTGAACGGTGAAGCAAGAAATAGGAAATTTGAAAACCGTGTTACAAAAACAATATTGCACAAATTGCAAGAGGAAAAACAAGCATTATTAAAAGAAATGCCCACAAGCATTCATGAAAGACAGTAAGTAGGAAACTGAAAGCCTCTGTGGCACTAATCAAATTATTGTTTAGAAAAATATGGATTTTTGTTCTAAAGTACCCATGTGCCCCTTTAAAAGCTCATGTGTGTTTTTTATTAATTTATCTTTCTACTTGCTGTAATCTCTTCAGTATTTCAATCTAAGATTTATATTTATTTTATAAAGAAGAATATTCTGAATCACCAGAGAKCATTTTCAAAGCAGATGATCTTTTCCTACTTTATGTTCCACGGTATTGTGTTTGATACACCACAGATCAATTAAAGGGGTTGTAAGGCATTTGCTGTGCTTGTTTTGTCCTCGCATTCTTTGCTTTGGATGATGTTTTAAACACTCTCTCTTTCTCTATTATAAAACATTTCTATCATTTAACTGATAATGGTAATAAAACAGATTTTGGTCTTTTGCTCTGCTATTCCACGTACACCATGATGTCAACAGAGGAATTTTTCAACTGAAATTTCCTGACCACAAATCACAATCAATTCAGTCAGCTCTGACTAGCATACACTGACTAGCATGCACTGACTAGCGTTCACTGACTAGCATGCACTGACTAGCATACACTGACTAGCATACACGGACTAGTGTGCACTGACTAGCATACGCTGACTAGCGTTCACTGACTAGCATGCACTGACTAGCATACACCGACTAGCATACACGGACTAGTGTGCACTGACTAGCATACACCGACTAGCATGCACTGACTAGCATACACTAGCATACACCGACTAGCATACACCGACTAGCATGTACTGACTAGCATACACCGACTAGCATGCACTGACTAGCATACACCGACTAGCATACACCGACTAGCATACACTGACTAGCATACACTGACTAGCATGCACTGACAGACACAGTAGTTGACTGAGCTAATAGTAATAGTAGTAAAGGAATGTGTAAATCTCCCCTTACAGTGGTATTTACATTTTTAATATTGGTAATATTTTTGGGTGAAACAGATTAGCTGTGTTTACATTATTTCCTACATATATTTTCACAATATAAAAATTTCAATAATTACACATTTGAGATTAAATTCGTATGCCAATGTACTACTGTATTTATTTCTGGAGTTGCTCCACACTGTAGACTGAACATATCGTTAAGAATTGCAATGCTACGTGAGAACAGAACCAGAAATGCAGCTAGCAAGATTGATTGAACTGATGCTAGGTAGCATTAGCTAATTAGTCATTGAGTGTTTTTCTTAGATCTCAACTAAGATCAGCTGAGAGTGAATGTGGCCATGAGGAAGCTTAGTTACAGTATGTAGAGAAATAAAGGTCATAACTGTGTTCTGATATTCTGCACAATCAAAAAAAAATCACGCTTTGACTTGATTGCCCTTCCAATAAAGCCAGCACTTCATGCTGCAGCATCTTAACAGTCCAGGAAGCTATGCTAGGATTCTGATAGTGGATTTTTAGCTCATCCTTTAATACCTCTGACCAAGAGCTGCTGCAAGTTAAGACTCTGGTTGAATGTGCCAAATCCCATTTATCACAGATCACACATTTACTGACAGAAAGGAGACAGCAGGTATGGCTGGTGGGGAACACACAAGACTTTCATTTCAGGACAGACCTTCAGGATCACCTTAAAGCTGTTTGCATTTGTCCCTTCTCTTCAGTCTTTATACCAATGATGAAATAGGAAAAATCAGTAGACAACTTCAGAGTGCTGTTTTGTGCATGACATGTGATTTAATATATATATATATACAGGCTTCAGGATTTTGCAATATAAAGTGTATTATCATTTTTATTCAGCACAACCTAGGTAATATGATTAAACTTATTTTATGTTATTTCAACCAAATACAGACAAACCTTGTACTGTATTTTGAGCGTAATTTCCTGAATAACTCTGAAACTCTGATGATTCGTTCCACAACCCAAAAACATTCATCTAAAAATAATTAATATTAATACAAAATATAAAGTAAAAATAAAACAAATAACCTGCACTCTACCTTTGGGTGAAGTGTGTGTGTATGTCGGTGGGGGGGGGGATGCATTCTAGTCAGTGTATGCTAGTCGGTGTATGCTAGTCAGTGTAGCATATATTTATTTATTTATTTATTTATTACATCATAGTCATGCACAAAACAGCTCTGGTTTTTGAGGCCTAAGAGACAGAACTTTAAAGTTTGTGTTTTTTTTCCATTTCGTCATTGGTATAAAGACTAAAGAGAAAAGATAAATGTAAACAGCTTTAAGGTGATCCTGAAGGTTTGACCTGAACTGAACGTCTTGTGTGTTCCCACCCAGCCGTACTGTACCTGCTGTCTCCATTCTGTCAGTAAATGTGTGATCTGTGATAATCTCTGCTTTCTGACAGAGAGAGAGAGATACTCTGGATCTTTAACAAGGAACCTCTCTAATGACCTCACAATGTTATAATTAACTGTACAYGCGTTCACGGATGTTGACTATATGAGTGACACACACGCACTAAGACTGAGCATGGGTGACTATTACACATAATCCCATAGCGCCTGCGACAGAGGAACCATTGACTCAGTTGTGATCATGTGGTACTCGGCAGACAAAGCGCATGTGTACTACTCGTATATCAAGCCATCGCACATTTATCAAGTTAAAATGTTTTTTAAAAATTTGCTCTTCTTGCAAAAAAATGCTCTCCAAGGTTCCACTGCATATAGACATGACTGTGCATAAAAGGGTCACAAAGGCAAATAAATTCCATATGATTACATTTCCATGATTGTTTCCAGTTGTTACAAAGATCAAACGATAATTGTGAGCACTATATATTTTGCAGCATTATTCCTATATTCAATTAGTGGTAAAATGTATGAATAATACAATAAGTAATGATAACTTCGGTTCAACATGACATGTCCAAAAAACCAAAGTGCATGGTTTGATGTCTCAAGCCTCCCTGTCAACATACACTGGTAGGACATTCACAAAAGGAGTTTTTGTAATTCTTCTTCTTTCTTTTTGTTTTTTTAATCAGTCATTGACCAATGTGGTATTTTCGACACGGATTCGTGCTGCTCAAAATTTAAAGGGTAATAACCAAAGTTAATGAGTTTGTGCACAGAAATAAAACTGAGCAACTGCTGTGGTATCCTGCAGTCACAAGTATTTAAGGCTAAACTCCATAAAGATTGTTGAATCAGTTAGAGACTCCAACAACAGCTTCTAATGGTTGCACTATGTTAATGCTTTGCTGTCTGGATAAACAAGCATGAAAGAATAAGCTCCCAGTGGTCCCAAATGTAGCAGGCAGAGGTTTTTCATTACTTTCCAAATACTATAATCCCAATCTTTTTTTTTTTTTTTTGTATTTCGGTCCATCCATGTCAGACAACAAATACTATAGATATACTGTACAGTATATCTGTGGAAGTTACTTAAGAGGTCTATTACTAAAGAAGAACCTAGGTTAATACTAAAGATCAATAGCACATTATAGGGCCTCATCCTACAATACATGCGTGAACGTTTGGTCTTTATCTGCTTTGAAATGGTGCAGGATATTTATTAGTACCTATTAAAACAATGAAAACTACAGAAGGGCAAAGCTTATTCCTGCACTTGTGACTCACATTTGATAGATGAAAATAATCTCATTAAGTATATGAAGAAAAGGGCGTTGCTCTATAATTTCCGCTCGTGGCCTTCAGGGTATTAGCCAAACACCTTACCCACTGAGGCGCCACTGCACTCGAATAGCCAGCCTGCCTGCCTGCCTGCCTGCTGAAGACTCACCTTCATGCTTTAATAAATATCACCTGGATATTTCAGATATGTACAGTAGACTGCTTTTTTAGATTTGTTAATAATATCCTGTTTATCTTTTTTATTATCAATATGAAAATATTAAAGCCATATCCTTTTTAATACAATTAGTAGATTTTTAAAATAAATGAAAATAGATGAAATATAAATAAAAATTCTGTATGTATAATATAAAAAACAAACTGTCCAGTGTCAATCAGGGAAATTGGTACAGTAATTTTTTTTTTATTCTGGTCCCTCCAGTTTTTCTTATTAAAGGCTGCCTCTGGCTTGATTGTTAGGCAGAAAATGTTATATACATATACATTTAAGCTAATTTGCTTTGTGATAATATCTACAGGAATACCGTACATGCTATACAAATACATTTTACTGAACATAATGTGGCAGCATATCTGTATCTCACTTTTAGTCACTTTAATGTATCAGTATCACTAAAGATGGACTCTGACCATCACCCCCATATATGCTTTTTCCAAACAAGAAAAATAAATAAATAAATAAAACAGTACAATCGCCTATTTCTAATCCTTAGTTCTGATATCCTTAATGCTCAGTAGTCTTATTCAGAAGTAGCACTGTAAACATTTCCTCTCCCCAAGTGTGTTGGCCTGTTGTTCGGCTTCATTCCACTGCAAAGCTGCAATGTCCTCCTCCTGCTGTGATGACCATTAGTGTGTATGTCTGTGGTCGGTGGGAGATAAACTGTGATTTAGAGCTCTGTTCCCCTGCGCCGCTGTTATCTGCTATGCCGCCATCCCACAAACACTTTTACACTCTCACCCACTGTTCTAAGCCATCTGTCTCTGTCTGGGGGCTTTGATAAAGGTAGGAGTGCCACATGCTGGGGCTCTAGCGTTCTGCCCGTGTGTATTTATTTAGCAAGTTACCATCGAGCTGACCCAAGATGTCTAGATCTATTAGAGGCACCAACAAGCTACAGTAGCAGAGGAAATTACAGTAACACTATGCGATAAGACTTCTTCAGTAAATTAGACACTTCAGTCACTTTTTGTAGTTACTGAAGAACTTCTACAGACTTGGATAGAACGGGCCTGGTGTTTTCGCGAAAAGTCGTTTGTGCCGGCTCGAGCTGTCGTCAGGGATTTCAATTTAACAGGCACACCTTTATGACTCTGCTCAGAATGTTTCTACAAACGCCGTCAAAATCCTTCCATGCTAACAAAAGTTGTCTAACCAAGATTAGAAGAACCACAAATCTTCCCCGTCAGAATGGCAGAAGTAGAGAGAGATGACATATGAGAAGAAGAAGAAGGCCCATCTTTTTTCTCGATCAATCGCATGGATGAGCACTGCTTCATCTTCCTCAGACAGGCAAAGCCTCAAATAACATCCACTGCACTCTTTTTTTTGCCTAGTAAACCCAATCTGAATTTTCTTCCCCACATTTTCCATCTGGTTAAGTCACCTGCCAGGCCTCAACCACAAGCCGGTTCTGCCCTGCCATGCAACAACAATAAACCGGTAGGGCTTACGTGGGCTTCCTCTGAGGCATGCAAAGCCAGTCACAACTTTTCAAACTTCTGTTCATGATGCAGCACAGGACAGCATAGCATGCTTGAAAGAAAGCGTTATCTTCCCTTTCCTGCATACATGAGCTTATAGTCGCCTGTAATAGGAATAGGCTAGGGCAGTGCTTCTCAACTCCGGCCTTTCCTCCGCACATTTTAGAGTTTGCCCATCTCTATCTCACCCATTTCAATTCTTTTAATTCTATCAAGGCTGTTAATTAGTTAATTAGTTACATTAGGTGTGCTGAGAGCTGAGAAAACACTAAAATGTGCATGGCAGGTGAGAAATGTGGAGGTGGAGGTGAAATGTGCTCCTCCAGGACTGCAGCTGAGAACTCCTGGGTGTGAGTTAACTTTTTTTTTGTTGCATTTTGTGCAAGATTTAGTGAAAACATAGCACCATGGGTCCTAAAAATATCAGCATGCATAGCAAGGTAGCAAGAAGAAAATGGAGCCGCGTACGTAGCAGCTTTCATTTTTAAAGCAGCCGTTGCCAAGAGGAATCACAAATTAAGGTTAAGTGAGGTCTATTTAAGTCTATTTAGTCCATTCTAAATGGTTTGACTGTTTTTATATGTAAAAAAAAAAAAAAAAAAAACTATGATTATAGTGTTAGAAATTGGTAATATATATACAGTAATATTTATGGGTGGCCGGGACGGATTTACATTATTTCCTATGGAAAAAGCGTTTCACAATATGAAATTTCGCCTTACGAAAATTTGTATGCGGAGGTACCACTGTATAATAAATTTTCCTATAATTTAGGGTGCGCTGAGGGTTTCCATAAGCACAGTAGACCATTAGAGAAAATAACAGCTATTGTGTACTTTATCTCAAACGTCAAAATATTTTTTTTTAAATGTAAATTATTTAAATATATTCATTTATTTGTGTCAATGGCAAGTGAACCTCATCAAATGATGCCATTATTCCCTGTGGTATATATTTTAAACACAATGTGGTAAGGGTTCTCATTTTCTTACTGTATATGTTGTCTATAATAGCTTGTTCTCATTAAATATCTTAATTATCCATTAACAATATTACATACATATGTTATGATTTACAGATTCTTTATGATTTGAATCAAATTGCTTGTTCAAATATGGTGTTAAACTCACTCACTCACTCACTCACTCATCGTCTATACCGCGTTATCTTGTATTCAGGATTGCAGAGGGCCTGGAGCATAGCCCCAGGAGACATGCTGTAGGGCACGAGGCGGGGTACACCCTGGACACGGTGCCGATCCATCGCAGGGCACATGATGTTAAACGATTCATGAAAATGAGAAGTACTACATACCACTGAAATTATGGGTCAAAAATAAGAAAATTGTTGACGGTGTTACTCAGGAGTGTGCATAATCATTCATCATTCCTACATCATTAGCGTTATCAGTCTACGTATGTCATGGCACACATTATTCATATGGATACACTTTCACTTTTTCCCTCATCAGCACCTTTTTAAAATCTCACTCACTCATCATCTATACCGCTTATTCCGATATTCAGGGTCACGGGGGGCCTGGAGCCTATCCCAGGAGATTTTACTACTATTCAGGGGCACGAGGTGGGGTACACCCTGGACAGGAGGGCCCAGAGGAAACCCACCAAACGCCGGGAGAACATGCAAACCCCATGCACACAGAGACGTCATCCTCTTTAAAATCTAAAAGGTGTAAATTGATCAAAATGAAGAGATACAGGGCTCATCCTGCAAGGAGGGGAGTGTGAGAACTACAGGACAAAGTATGGCGCAGAACATGATCGCACTGTTCGTTGCGGGTCTCTTGGCATTGGGACAAATAATGATAAGTTGCAGGGTGAAGTTCTGTTAGTAACATAGACGAGTGAATACGTCCTTCAGCTTGAAAAAGAAATGTTAATGTTGAAGCTTTGCAACTGGCAAATGAATGAATTTACTAACTTGAACCACTATTTGTTCTATTGAGAAAGATCATTGTACTTTCTTACTACCCCAAGTTATAGAATGACTCAAAACATCCTCCCACCCGGAGAGGACAACCAATTTTGCTCTCGTTCCCCCATCGGGAGACAAACTCACCATGGCCCTACAGCAGGATGAACTTTTTTTTTTTCTTAGGGACTTATTTTTTGAAGGAATGAAAAAAGAAATGCCTCCTTGATTTTTATATTGTCTGAGGTCTCAAGAGTTCTGCCTAGCGCCTGGCTTGTATTCTTCAGGTGCTTTCTTAAACTTCAGTAAGCCGAGGCAAAAATTGAGGCACGGTACGTTTCTTGCTGCATTTCATTTGTTTTAAAATAGTTGTAATACTTTTATTACATTTGTATCTCTCAGTCTATTGAGGTTTACTATTCGAGCGATCTTGAAACAGTTTAATGCAGATGTGCTGTACAGAATGAAGCAGATTGCACTGAAGACAATGCAAAAAAAGACAGAAGCCATGAGAAAGGAAAAAAAAAACTTGTTTACAAAGAATAACAATAAAAGAAACATGTAGGCACACGGGGCATTTCGTATTACTGGCAGGTGTAGGAGATTATTGATGCATGCAGGAACATTTCTGTTACTCAATCCAATTTATATGCCCGTCACAGCATGAGCCTTTGAAAATACCATCTCTCCACTGAATCGAATAATTCACTGGACACAACTCCTCAAATCCAAGTAACACCTGTCACTGCAGAACTAGGGGCAGATTTAGAACTACATTTGTGAGCTGTCAGAACTCTGGGGCTCATTATTTGTGTTCCGTCCCAGAGTTCCTCCACTGTGTCCTATAGGTGGCAGAGGGTACTGACAGTGCCATAGACCCTCCACCTATAGGACAATTTTTTGGTTCTTTCTAAAATTAAAGACTAAGATCAAATACTGTATACTGTATGGTTCAGCCTTCACTTTTGTGTGTGTGTTTCCCTTAAATGTTGAATGATTGAAAGCCACTATTTTCATGCTTTTACCTAAGGCTATATCAGGAACTCCAGGCAGGAATTGAACCCAAGACCTGGAGGTGCAAGGCGATAGGGCTAACCACTAAGTCACCTTGCCACCTCTACTAATTTTAACCATCTATTTCTAGAAAGAAGCAGAATTAGCAATGTAAGATAAATATTTAAAGCTTAGAAGTTGTAAAGGAAATCTATAAGTAGACTTTAATAGCTTGTATTTTGGTATTTATTTATTTATTTATTTATTTATTTATTTACATAAATAATAGATATTGTTGATTACGCAGGGTGGGTAAAACGTCACTAGACATTAAAAATTGGTAATAAAGTTCATATTTCTAATAAAAGTTCATTAAAATAAATTGTACATGCATACTCACTCATCGTCTATACTGTACCACTTTAACGTTATCCTGTATTTAAGGTTGCGGGCGGTCTTAGGGCACAAGGTAGGGTACAACCTGGACAGAATGCCAATCCATCCAATCCAATGCACAGTACAGACACACCTTCTCATTCAATAGAGGTTGAATTTGTATTATGAAGGTCAGTCAGTCTGAAAAATTGGGAAAACTTTGAAAGTGTCTCCAAGTGCAGTCACAAAAACCATCAAGCGCTACAAAGAAACTGGCTGACATGCGGACCGCCCCAGGAAAAGAAGACCAAGAGTCACCTCTGCTGCGGAGGAGAAGTTCATCCGAGTCACCAGCCTCAGAAATCGGCGGTTAACAGCAGCTCAGATCAGAGAGCAGGTCAATGCCACACAGAGTTCTAGCAGCAGACACATCTCTAGAACAACTGTTAAGAGGAGACTGTGTGAATCAGACCTTCATGTAGAATATCTGCTAGGAAACCACTGCTAAGGACAGACAACAAGCAGAAGAGACGCGTTTGGGCTAAAGAACACAATAAAGAACACAATAAAGAAAACTCTTTGATTGATTGAAGGTGTGTTCAAACTTTTGCTCTGTACTGTACATGTACATTATTAGGAAAATGAAAGCAAATATTTAAATTTCAACATAGGCACCGCTTGGGTAAACCAGTTTACTCAATCGGCCGGGAATGGAATACACAGCGTCCTGATGGAAGTCATTTGGGATATTTCTGAGAACCTCCTGAATCCGTGCCTCCAGTCCTCCAGGGTGTGAGGCTTTGTCCTGTGCACCTTCTCCTTTGTATAGACCCACAGGAAAACATCACATGGAGTGAGATCTGGACTTCTTGGAGACTAATCATGAGGTCCGCGTGAGCATCCCAGGCAACATCCTGAAAAATGCTGGTCTAACCATGTGCAAACACTGAGAGCAAAATGGGGTGGTGCACCGTGCGGTGGTACTCCAGTGATACAACAAGTTCTATAGTTATTAAACATAGCCTAGTTAATTTTCACCCACCCTGTGTTTAAGATATTTTTAACTTGATAAGATTAGGGAACCAGACGTATGTAATGGCTAACAGTTTACTGGTTTCTTCTTCATTACTGTAATTCCAGGTGAATGTCTCCAATCTGGTCACTTGGTTTTTGGTGAAATTTAAGCTAATACAGTAGCAATCGTCTGGTTGCCTTACAGTAGGTGCCAAACACTGATTTGGACATACCAAATGTTTTGGCTCCGTCTGCAACTTCATGATTATTGTTCCATGTCAAATGCAATTTGCTTGCCTACTGAGCCAAAATCTTCCCAGTTCTAATGGACTGCACTTTAGTTCGGCTTCATTTCTTTCACGCCCTGATTTATTAAAGGCGGGAAAAAAAAGAAGGGGAAAAAAGTGCAACATGACTTACGAACTGATTTATTATAGAGGACAGACTCTCTCGAATGAGAAAAACTGCAAGGGTGTAATACAGAATGTGTTTTGTCATCTGAGCTCAGTCATTTACATTGACAAAACATCTACAGCCAGGACAGTTTATCATATTTCAGATACAGAGCAGTAACGTATCTTTATGCAGAAGAAAAAAAAAAAAAAAAGCTTAACATCCCACGTTATTCAAATAGTTTCATTTTTATAGCGAGACTAGGGTTAAAACTGGAATCCGGTATTTAAGCAAGTAGAGGCTTTTTGGCAAACCTCCGTGCTCACTCATTACTTTGAATTGATTGTTGCAGGCTTGCTAACTCACCAAGTATGAGCAATTAAAGTAATGCATAGTAATACAATCTCTTCCAGACTTTTACTGTCTGTAAATGACCCTGGAACAGTGAATAATGCTCACTGGGATAACAAAACATCCTGTATCTCGCTTGTTCTTACCCCACACTTGCATGCTTTTTCTATTGGTTTACAAATTCCCTCCTACCTCCTACTGTATATATCACCCTATTAGTGATTTCTCATTGGCGTTTATGAATGTCTAAATGTGCCTTGTACCCTCTATTTCCAGGAGACATCTAACGCAGGAATATTGAACATTCTACAGTACATCAGGCATTAAATTAGCATCAGAGTCGCCAAGCATTTCACACATCCTTCATTGCAAGCATCTTTAATATGTTTTGGGGTGTTTTTTTTTTTTTTCCCCCTCTAAGAATGGGATTGTGTGTCCTTGTTCCCTTATCAGCAGACAAGGCTGACCGACACTCGGAGGCTAACTGACTAATCTAGCTCTCAAGAGCTTTTCGCTCTTAGCCATGTCTCCGATGCGTCTCATGAAAGACCAGTCAGACATTTTATCCTAACACAGAGCTGTCTCTTTAATCCTGAACCATGCTGTTCTTCACCCTCTCAGAAAAAAAAAAACAACAAGGCTTTTTATATGAAACCAGGCATTTCATCTGACTCATATAGTCACAGTTTGAAATATCAAGACTCGCGGAGCGTCCAGGCACCCAGTTGCAGTCCACCGCTAAATCCCTATGACATTGTGAGTGTTCTTGTGATAAGGGGTTGGCTATCTTCTCTCTCTCTCTCTCTCTCTCTCTCTCTCTCTCTCTCTTGCACACACACATTTCCCCCTTGTTCTTTCGATCCAGTTCCTCTGCCTTTGATCTGATGAACAGGCTGGAGTAAGGAGGGCCTGTTTAATTAACTGTGTTTCCGAGGTTAATAAGTTCCTTTATCCTGCAGCCTCCTGCATGACTCACATTATCACCACAGACACAAGGGAATGAATCGAAATGCCATCTGCTCATCACAACATCACACCTTTCCTTCCTTTCCTTGTTTTTTTTTTTTTTTACTTCCTTTTAACGTCACATTTTCATGCATTACGCACAATTTTAAAAAGTGCTTTAATTGAAATAGACGCAAAATTGATATAATATAAGCTATCCAGAAAAATGACCTTGATTCATTTCAGTCAGTTGACTCAAGTGTTCACTCAAGTCCCAAGTACCGATAATGGAGAATGGTGCATTTGTCCTTGTATATTTTTCATAAATGAATGCACTCATATTTTATTCACTGACATTGTGTACATTTATTAGTTATAAGAAATATAACTAACTGTACACCAAATACACTRCAAAAAAAAAAAGTCACACTCATTTTAATTTTTTTGCTGTAATTATGGCACACATTTGCCATGGCATTGTTTCCAATGTCACAACATTTATTTCCATCCAGCGTTGCATTAATTACTTTCCAAGGTCCTGTAATGATAACGAGAGAGCCGGCCCGCTGTGTAAAGCCATCTCCAGCACATCACAAAGCTTCTTAATGGGGTTAAGGCCTGGACTCTGTGGTTGGCCAACCCATGTGTGAAAATGATGTCTCATGCTCCGTGAACCACTGTTTCACAATTTGAGCTTGATGAATCCTGGTATCATCATCATCATCTCGGAATATGGCCGTGACATCAGGGAAGGAAAAAAAATCCATCGGTGGAATGCGCGCACATCACTCTGAAACAGACGAAATCTGGCCTCATCGAACCACACGCCCTTTTTCCAGTGCTTGGTGGTCTATTCTTTATGCTCCCTTGCGAATTGGAACCATCTGTTTACGATAAGTCTTACTGATAAGGGTTTTTTTTTTAAGACTACACACAAAGACAGTTTAGTCTCAGTCCTTCGAGCTTTTCACTATTAAACATAGTTGTGATTTCTACTGTTGTTGTCTGTTTTGTTTTGTTTTTTGTCAACCAAAATGATTTAATTTTGCATCAGTTACGGTTAAATATTTTGTTCCCAGCTGAAACATATTAATTACTGTATAAGACTCTTATTTGATTAGTTAAATCTAAGTGGTGAGGTTTTTTTTTTTTTTTTGGCCAGTATATACAGTAAATTCCAAAAGTTCCAAAAGTATTGGAACAGCAAGTTTTTTTTTTCTTTTTTTTTTTTCTCGTTGCTGATTGATACAATGAAGATGTTTGGGTTTAACAAAAAAAATGACTTGATAGATTTTTCACATTTAAATTCCTAATATTTACATCTAGTGGTGGCATGGTGGTGTAAGGGTTAGGACTGTTGCCTTGCACCTCCAGGGTCCGGGTTGTTCTCCCTGTGTTTGGTGGGTTTCCTCCGGGTACTCCGGTTTCCTCCCACAGTCCGAAGACCAGCAGATTAGGCTGATTGGCGTTCCCAAATTGCCCATACTGAGTGAATGTGTGCCTTGCGGCAAATTGCCACCCTGTCCAGGGTGTACCCCGCCTCGTGCCCTAAGTCTCCTGGGATAGGCTCCAGTCCGCGCCCTGAATACAGGACAAAGCGTGAGTGAGTGGGTAAGTTTACACCCAGAGGTTTTAAACTGGTGCACCACTGATAGCAGACCTTGTGAGCAAAAGTATAGAAACATGTATTAATATTTGGTTGCATATCTCTTGCTTGCATCAAGCTGGTGATATCACCTTCATTCATGTCTCATTCATCTCCTTTTCAATCTGGTTAAAGTCTGCTGATTTGGCTGGTATAACATTTTTTCCCCATGATGATTTTTCCCCTTTTTTGTGTTGACAAAGTTGTGTTATTGGTTAGATGATGCATTTCTTCATAAATTCCGATCTGATCTTCTAATTCTTAGTGTTTCAGAGTGGTTTGCATTTTGTGTTGTGTTCTTTCTATTTCTTCTCTTGAAGTCTTCTTCGAACAGAGGCTTGTGCTTCCTTCACCCTGGCTCTGTGGTGGCTGTTGGCAACATCACTGACTGTTGTTTGTCTTCATTGCATCCACAAGGTTTCTTTCATCAACTGATGTTGTCTTCCTTGATCAAACCTTTTTTGATGTGCGGTTGTTAGCACATCAGAGGTTCCTCCCCTTTTCAGAACATTCCAAATTGTTGCATTGGCTACAGTATGTCTAATTCCTGTGCAATGCAGGTGAATGGATTCACCCTCATTTTTGGAACCTATTCCTGTAATTTCTGATTTTATTATTATTATATGAAATATGAAATATTTTCGCTTGTATCTTGGAAACAGTTCCGCCTATAGGAAATCAATTTTCTCTTGTTCTTATCTTCAAAATTGCTTGTCTTTCTCCCATAGACAACTTTCTGGTCCGCATTTATCTATTTTGTCAACTGTAACACCAAATCCAGTCTTCACAGGGAAATCTTAGGACTCAAACAAAGAGAAAGCATTCAGAGCTGTTAAGTGTAAATAGTCAATCAACCGGGCGCATCTGAGCGACAACAAAGACCTGTCACAAACAATTATTCCTAATCAAATGATGCACCATTTATAACACAATCCCTGGAGGAATTTAAGTCAAAGAAACAGATACAAGGTATGACAGACACAGTAACATGCCGACTGGGATTTAAATTTAACAAACTAGATCCAACATGGGCGGCACGGTGGTGTAGTGGTTAGCACTCTCGCCTTGCACCGCCAGGGTCCGGGTTCGATCCCCGGCCAGGCTCGATTCCCGTCTCTGTGTGCATGGAGTTTGCATGTTCTCCCCGTGCTTGGTGGGTTTCCTCCGGTCCTCCAGTTTCCTCCCACAGGCCAAAGACATGTAGGTTAGGTTAATTGGCGTTCCCAAATTGCCCGTAGTGTGTGTATGTGTGTGTCTGTGCCCTGCGATGGATTGGCACCCTGTGTACCCTGAATACAGGATTAAGCGGTATAGATGATGAGTGAGTGAATGAGTGAGATCCAACATGCAGTACCGTGCAAAAGTCTTGAGCCACACCCTTCAAATCATGCAAATTAAATTATTAAATAGAAATTGGAATAAATGACAAGCTACAATTCATTGTTTATGTACTGTAACAACCTCAGCATTTCCCATCTTGTCATGCAGTCCGATCCTACATACATAAAGGCCAATGCAGAACAAATTGCCAGAAAAAGTAAATGCTGATATGCCATGATATAAAAGCACCAGAACGCCCAGTGCACCACAGCCCACTGTGCATGGGGTACAGCAGGCAAAAAGGCCACCAACCCAGCCTCCAAACTCCCAGAACCCAATCCAGCACAAACGGTATACACCAAACCATACCTATACTAGGTGGTTTGTTAATGTTAATTGTTTTAATGTTATGGCTGATGGACATCCTTGTAATTAGGAAAGTGCATGATCATGAATCAATCAATACACATAACCATAAAGTACATTTACTTATAAGGATGGTGTACGACGTTACATTTTTGAGCTATATTTTACAAATAGACATATTCGTCTATATTTATTATTTGTTCTATTTCAAGTGAAATATTTTCCTTTTTTTCAAGGCAGCCGTTAAATGCATAAAGGACAGAAACTCATCATCTATAACGCTTTAGCCTGTATACATTGTCGTGGGGGGGGGGGCAGTCCATAACAGGGCACGCATACCGTACATAGACATGCAAATTCACACACTATGAGCAATTCTGGAATGCCAATCTAGCTAATCTGCATGTTTTTGGACTGTGGGAGGAAACCGGAGGACCCAGAGGAAACCCACCAAGCGCAGGGAGAACATGCAAGGGAATCGAACCCAGACCCTGGAGGTAGAAGGTGACAGTGTGAGGAGACAGTATGAGTATGTGTGTGTGTGTGTTTCCTGGGATAGGCTCCAGGCCCCATGCAGGATAAGCAGTACAGATAATGAATAAATGGAAAACAAAGCACAGGACTATGGCTACGTATAACCTGGGCACTTTGACCTTGACAGTGTAGCATGGGTTGGAGCAGAGCTAGGCTGTTGGCTTTTGTTGGAGCATGGAGCTTTTTCATCGGCCTAAGCCTGGTCACTATGGAGCTTTGTGCTGTTGGCCTTTCATCATGGGTCTCACTCACACACTTGCTGGTCTTTCACTGGCGCACAATACATGAAGCTGCCTGAGTGTGGGCAACACTCGCATGCTTTCTGTTGCCAGCATTTTGTTAGAGCACAATGCGGGACACCACCCAGTCAGACACACTTACACAAATAAAATGAGGGGAGCTCACCTGCTGCATGCAAAAAACCGCCAGGCTGGTCTTCTGCCCTGGATATGACGAGGCAGCATGTAAGCACAGGTTTTACTTTAATCCTGACCATATTTAGAATAATTAATCTTTAACTTTATAACCTTTATAACATTAACAATTAGTTTTAGAAATTAGTTCTTAGCAACACAAAAAGTAAAGCAGAAAACCCAGCGTATTGTAAGCACAATCACAGAATGGAATACTTACTGTACATTATAACAATAGTAATCTATTTATCAGTAATTACTGTAATATGCAAGAATCACCTGATTAAACCTGAATCACCTGAAAAAAACAACGTAAAAAATGGCATATATAGAGTATGAAGGTTTTGTCTGCACATTGGTCAGAACTCACTCTTTAAATGATATCATTTTACATTGTATACATTGGAGGGCCCAAAACCTGTCTCAGAGAAAAATCTCCCCGTCTGTATGTCTGTATGTCTGTCTATATGTCTGTATGTCTGTATGTCTGTCTATATGTCTGTATGTCTGCCCAGCCGATTTTGTCACAGGATCATGCTAAACTGGCTGGACAGAATTGAATGAAACTTTGCCATGCAGTCCTTCGGTATTTGCCTGATGTTAAATCTGCATCATAAAAATAAATGAAATCAAAATGTTGAGTAGAAGAGATGTTTTGAGCAATTATGTGCCAGATTGCAGAGATTTTTTCCTCGAGGTGGGTGTGGCCAGACGTGTCACTCAGTAGAGCCAATCAACGCAATCGTTTTCCGTAAATACAGAAACTATCGTAATGCATCAACAAAGCATCCAAATCCTCCTCACAAACGTCCACGTGACTTCCACTGCATGGATTACTCCAAAAAAAAAAAAGATCAATGTTTGTTTCATTTTCCTGCAGGAAGTTTACAAACAATCTCTCTCATATCCTCTGAAACTTTGGCGATAATAAAAAGCAGTGATGTGAAATAGCATGAGTCGTTAGAGCAAACATATATGCAATAGTCCACGGTGAGGGCGTGTAAAATACCTGAAATGAAAGGTATGCACTAAATGCAGCTAAAATATTGGATGAAATGTTATTAACAGATCTGTGCTGCGTTTAAAAATCTACTTTAAACAGTTTACGCGAGCATAAAAAGGCGCGTAAAAAGGCGAAAGATGCTCAACCTTAAAAAAAATTCCATTTTTAGGCTGACAGGTCTGCTGTACAAAAGAGACAGACAGACGTGTACATGGGCTTTGACCTGAAATAATAACATCACTGATTACATTAAAGCTAATCAGCTTATTATTAGCTTTAACCTATTGTTAATCCTAGTTCTCCTTATACAGCAACGATAGATAGATAGATAGATAGATAGATAGATAGATAGATAGATAGATAGATAGATAGATAGATAGATAGATAGATGCAATAGATTGCTGCAGATTAAAGATGATTGTCATTTATTCACGCATTGATTTGCAGACTTTGACATGCAGGTATTCATCTGATAATTAGCTGCTGTATGTCGATTCATTTTTTTACCTTGCACTAGGCAGATCAGACCATGTGGCTATGGCAACCAGAAGGAACTGGAAACAAGAATGGCTATCATTAAGACACAAACCTTGTGAATGTACTTTGTGCACTTCCATCTTCTGTACTTCTTTAATTATTGTTACTATTTAATTGCCCATTATCACCTTAAATGGATGCAGAAAATATCAAATATATTAAAAGACTATTGAAAAGAACTTACCCACCACTTTACTATGCAATCAGTTCTAGTAACAGTAAGGGTTTTTTTTTTTTTTTTTTAAGAGCACTTAAATAATTGTCACGTTCCGGGGTTGTTCGAGGCATAACTGCAGAGGATTCAGGTTTTTAATGAAAACGATGTTTATTTAAAATAAAAGGCCAGGGAAACCATAAAACAAATACACTTAATAACTGAAACTGAAAGTAAAACACGAATAAACAAAACAAAAGCCACTGCTAAACATTTACACATTTAACTACGAGAAAATCAACAGACGCAAGACAAGGAACTGAAAGACACCAAACTATTTATAATGACACTAATCATCAACTCGGTTCAGGTGAGCGCCTGCCTGGTCACCTGACCGAGTTGCCCCATGGGAACTGAAGTCACAAAACAAAAACTACAACACAACCACGGGCGCTTTGGCGCCCTCTAGGGGTTATCCCTGACANTTTTTTTTTTTTTTTTTACTAATTGTACTGATCCTCAGCTTAGGTGGCATAGTGGTGTATTTTTCTAGCACTGTGACTCTATGGTCAAGGTTGCAAGTCCCAGAACCCTTTGGATTGGTGTGTGTGGAGTTTGTCCGTTCTCCCTGGTTTGGTTTTCTCCGGTTACTCTGGTTTCCTCCCACAGTCCAAATACATGCAGGCATTTCCAAACTGCCCATAGTATGTGAGTGTATGTGTGTGTGTGTGTGTGTGTGTGTGTGTGTGTGTGTTCTTGTGACTTGCGATGGATTGGTAACCCCATCCAGGATGTACCTCGCTGAATCCATCGAATCCTCTGGGATAGGCCACATGGCTTCCATAATAAGTGCAATAGAGAATGAGTGAGAGAAAGAGTAATCACAAAGTAATCTAATGTATTAATTATCAACTTCAAATCTGTACTGCAAGGACAGATTCACATGTCACATCAGGCCCACAACTATAATAACCATTAATGTAATAATCAGTAAGTAATAAGTACATGTATAATAATAAGTTATGTTTGGGAGCTTTTAACTGTTATAAAAAATCACGTTATATTTTCTTACCGTGACGACTCTTGTATGCCTGTGTCTCCTGAATCTGTTAACTATATGAATAAGGTTCTGTGATGGTTTGAATCTCAAAGCAGCCAGGAAACAAGCAAGCACTAAGGGGGGGGGATTTCAGTTTAGGGATTTGGTGATTGTGTTGCAAAGTAATGTCCATTTAGCAATGATGTGTAAAATAAATTTCTTGTGTGTAAGTGCAGCTTTCAGACAAGTTAAAGTTGTGTGGGCACAATAGAGTGGGAGTGATGACTAATGACATGGTGTGGGTCTCAGGCAATAGTCAAGTGTATACGTTTCTTATTGTGTGTGACTTTGCTCTGGAGCTTCTTGTATTGCAGCTGCACCCCACATCACCCTCTCAAAGAATCCACCCCCGAAACCTTGCTTGTGCTCTTTGAGCACCCAGCATGTGGTGTAGATGGTTTCTAATGGAGGAGAACAATGCAGAGGACATGGTGGTGCATCTCTTAGTTCCTGAAGGGGATCACTGAATATCATTGATCAGGCCACTGGACTAGGCCATTAATCTTTTCCCCTTCCCTTCTTTATTCCCAGAAATGACAGCATTTACTGATTGCATGCGTTTGCGGCTGGAGGGGGTGAGGAATTTGAGGCATAACATCCTCTCTCTCTCTCTCTCTCTCTCTCTCTCTCCCTTCCTCAAGGAGTTATGAGGAGATATGAGATTGCTTCATCAAGCGGGAACAGTCAGTCTTTTCTCCCAACCAGTATCCATAGTGATGTTTCCCTGATTAAAAACTATATAATAAGGTTAGGTGAGTGGTACAGAACGTTTAATCTGGAACCACAGACACAAAGAAACAAAGTGAGATCTTATGGAAAAAGGGTCGTTTTATTTAGGAAAAAGGGGGAGGAGGACGGAGAAAAGGGAAGAAAAGTGATAAAAATGTGCCACCTCATTTTTAAAGATGGTTATTCACTAGCCGTGGCCATTTTCAGAAGCCCCGCCCCCTTCGTACACCTGCAGAAGCGGAGGCCGCCTACGTAGTGAGAATATAGAGTGAGCGAGGAGCAATAAAAGATTGAGGTACATGCCATGACAGAAGTCATGTAATGGTCATTTGAGGTGAGGTAAAGCATGGAACCATTTAATTTTTCTTCTTTCTTTTGGCCAGGTATGGAGACCAAATCCCATACAGTACTGTATGGTCGAAAAACTCACTGTGATCTCCTTCAATATCATTAGTACGGGTATTCCTCAAGCCATTGGATTGAAAGAAACAAAAGTAGCACTTGGTAGATTTTGGTGTTCTAGGTCCACTCTCACATAATCGCGATAATCTCAAATTTGAATTGCAAGAGAGGATCTACAGTAAAGGGTCACGGTAGCATGTCACAAGCACCATATCATGAATGACCTGTATGAATTAATAGGCATTGGACGTTGGGCAAGTTGCTATRAACCAATATTATCGTGAAGGATGACCTGGTTGAATCAGCCCCTTGGGTGCTAGAATCTTTCAGTGTTCAGGGTTCAGGGTTGCATTATAAGACTTTGAATGAGTGGAGTGGTGAATGCCCCATGGAACAGCACAAATACATTCAGTATACTGTACGTTGGTCGCAGGGGCGCCGCTAGCAATTTCGGGCCCTATGACAAAATATGCGGTTGGGCCCCCCTACCACACCCACTAGTAGTGTTATTACTAATAAAGCAGATCTCTGGGGGCCCCTAAAGGGCGTGGGCCCTTAGAATCGGTGCCCCTGGTTGGTCCACACACTGGGCAAGGGCTGTTTGAGGTCAACTATTATAAAGTCAGATGAGTAGGATATTTCATCCAAATTTATTTCATCCATACTGCATTAACTTCCATAAATATTAACTGCAGGCAATCCTTGGGGAGCTGGATGGGCTCTAGACTTCTAGAGAGACGAGTTTGCCCAGCTCGTTGTTTTGTCTCTACCCCACACTAACCTTAACCAGATATCTGATGTCAGGAATATGATTAATATGAAAGTAGTCATGGAGTTGAAAAATGACSCTTTGCACTCTGTACAGGTTGCACAAATTCATCACATTTCTTTCTGGTTTGTTTGGCCATGTTTCAGTAGCTCATGGAGATATTTCTCCAGCATCACAATGTTTATGTCTTGTGCAGCATCTGAGACCTGATTCCTGACGAGGCCATCTCTCTTAACGCTCCTCTGCCTGCTCCCCAGAAATGATGGTGCAATCACACCAAAACTGCTCCCAATTTCTCTCCACCATCACGGACGCAGCGTCGCTAGTCCTGATCACCAATATGGCACAGGCCGTCCGCCCCAGATCTTTTGCATGTGTGAAAATTCAAGAAGGCGCATACTGTAATAAGCCTTTGTGGATTCGAATCAAACAGAATTCTTTACCATCACAATGCGTATCCTGGCAGCATCTAAGAAGTGAGATAGGCGGGAGACAGAGCTAACCGTAAAATATATGCGGGTGGCACGTATATGGGATCTGAGATTAGAGAGAAAAAAGTTCACTGATGGATGCGTTTGTGAAAACAGGCTTTTAATCAAGTGAAAGTAGTTGGTCTGCAGATTAATGTGTTGGAAAGAGAGCTGGGAAAGGCTGTGTCCTAGGTGGTTTGGGAAAGAGAGCGGCGTCTTATTGTGATTCATTCATTTTCCATACCACTGATTCTGTGTAGAGTCTCAGGGCACAATCCAGGGGACACACTGGATGGGGTACCAGACTATCACAGAGCAAAGCACACACAGACATACACTACAGACATACACTACACCAGGAGTCCCCAGCTCCCAACACACTCGATTTAAGTAATTAGTTCATTAGCAGCCTTTTCTGGATTAAAGTGGGTGTGACAGAGCAGGGAAAACACTAAAATATGCAGGAAAGGGGTCCTCCAGTTCTGAGGAAGTACCCAGGGCCAACCCACAAAACATGCAAACGCAACCAAGATTCGAATCCACAACCCGACAACGGGTAGCACCAGAAATTCCTAGAAATGACCAAGGAGATCTCCATATGGAAGATCAAGTCGTTCTACAGTATGGACCAGTTTTAGGCCATGTCAGGCGTCCAGGTTCTTGTATGAGTTCCTGAAAGCTTTAGCGTTCTGTGATATTAAACTTTTTTATTATAGCCCACTCGTAATTCCTTGTTAAAACTGTTTAATTAAGGATCACCCAGCTCTGTTTGAGCGTTGCCTAGTATACAGGCTACAAACACCAGAATAGTCCAAAATGATTACCTGCTGATATCAACAAGTATAATAACTTCCACTCTGGATTAAATGCTTTGAGATTCACTTTCAGTTAGCGCTAGAGCTTGAATATAGGCAAAGGTTTTAATACAGAAGGCATCCATCATGTTTGCGTAATTGTTTGCTAATTAATCTTTCATAAACTTAAGCACAAACTCATTTTCGCTCGCTCTGATGAAAATGAAGGTTGTGTAAACAAACAGAATATTTTTTAGGATGATTGGCGGCACGGTGGTGTAGTGGGTTAGTACTGGGTCCGGGTTCATTCCCTCGGCCGGGTTCAATTCCCGTCTCTGTGTGCATGGAGTTTGCATGTTCCCCCCCGTGCTTGGTGTGTTTCCTCCAGGTACTCCGGTTTCCTCCCACAGTCCAAAGACATGTAGGTTAGCTTGATTGACATTCCAAAATTGGCCGTAGTGTGTGAATGGGTGTGTGGATGTGTGTGTGCCCTGCGATGGATTGGCACCCTGTCCAGCGTGTACCCCGCCTTGTGCCCGAAGTCGACTGGGATAGGCTCCAGGCCCCCCGTGACCCTGAATGCAGGATAAAGTGGTATAGATGATGAGTGAGTGAGTGAGTGAGTGAGAGTAAGAGTGATCAAGCCCTACAGTATGTACAGATTTTCTGGATCACCCAGTGGTGCGGGTAAGTATTGCACGTGTGAGAAATGACCTAGAATAGATATTAAGTTTCACAGCAAGGAACCCAACAATACCAAATCTCATGGATGTTTTTAGATTTTAACAAATGGATGACTGCACATACATTACCCCACATCAATGGAGCTAAAAATGGGCAATGAGTTTGTAAGGGGGTGTGGCCTTTGTGTCTGTCAGTCCTATTGAAGTAGGTGCGGCCTGTGTGTATTATTGGAAGTGTAGAAGACAAAGATTTTGCCTGTCAGTCTTTATGAAATAAAAAGCAAGCCAGCATGTATACTCAGAGCAAAGGTGTAAAACAAAATTACAATTAAACTTTTAATACTCGCCTGTAAATAGGCATTCAACAGGTGATTAAGCATCGTTACTACTAGTATAAAATAAAGTCCTGACTCACATCGCATCCAGTCAGCAGCTCTGCTTGCCGTAAGAAGTGCTGGAAAAGACTGGTTGAGAACGGTCCGATCACATGAGCCCAAATATTTAAAAACAATATTGATTCGCTAAGAACAAAAGTGGGCGGGTTCAGAGCGCACAATGCTGCGCCCCAAGGATGATTTGAAAAGATCCAATCAGAGCTCAGCTTTGAGTCACATGCTTTTCAAAGATTTATGCGCCTACATAGACACTCGTTTGTTCGGCGCCCCGCGTACACCAACACAAATGAACGTAATACAGTTCAGATTTTTTTTTAATTTCAAATAAATGTTAATAAGAAATACAGCGGAATATTGTGATTAAATGACTTTATTTCATTATTAAAATAAATAATTATTATGTTAAATAATTGCATGATATTAAAGTAGCATTCTTCTCTGCCTAACTTTAAGTGGTCGGCGCCCCCTATTGACCGGCCGTCGCTGTAATCCACGTTATTTATTCCCATGTAACTGACATTAAATTTGAAGGAACTTGTGAAACTCTCTTTAACTAGGGTTGTCACGAGATCTACTCTCTCCTAATGCGGGGAACACACTGGAAGGGGTGCAAAYGAGCAACCAATCATACACTATGAGAAATCTGGAAAGATACAACATGTGTTTTTTGAATTTTGGAGTACTCAGGGGAAATCCACAAAAACACATTGAGAACATGCAAATTCCCCCCAAGGTGGTAAAAAAGCAACATTGCGAAACTTCCCAAACAGTTTCTGTCCCAGAAAATGAAAGAGATGTTCCGGTTTYTTGATAATTAATAAGGCATTAAGAGATCGTGCATCAAAATGTTTACTACCAGTAACCCAATCCAGCACCTACAGGAAACACTGCATTCATTATCCTGACAAATTATATCTAAAGCTCCACTCTTTAAGCAAAGCTACAATCGAATTTTAGCCAGTGTACTGTAACTGCCTTGGCAGCCTTCTCGATTTATGTTTTATCGGTTTTTCCCTGCACACCAAGTAAAAGCTAAATATCTGCAGGAGGACCATGTCAAGAGCACAATACAATCTGTTTCTTTCATGAACAGCAAAATATTGAACATCCTGTGTGTGATGTGCTGACACACTAGGCTGCGAATTCCCACATGAGCGAGTTTGATTTGTGTTCTGGACCCAGCAAGCAGCCTGAGGGAGGAATAAAGAGAAATAAATGTGTATGAGTCCTGAATGATGCCTGGTTTATGCATTCTTAGGGCTAGGTTTACAGGAAGGTGCTTCATGTGGAGCACTTTAGGGAAAGACGGGTGAAGCAGTTTGCAAAAGTGAAGTTCCTAAACAGACGTGTCCCAGCTGAGTGCACAACACCAGAGCGACTGGCTAGTAGTGACATATACCTACTGTACATACAGTACCAGTCAGAAGTTTGGACACACCATCTGATTCCATGTTGATTTTTATTTCTTTCTAAATTGTAAAACAATAATATGCAGTAATCTTCTTTGAAGAGTTGATATCGAGATGTGTCTGCTACTTATCGTCTGTAAAGCCTTCAGAAAAGCTTTTAATTGGTGATTTCTGAGGCTGAACCTCTCCTCTGCAGCGGGGTTGAGTTTTGGTCTTGCTTTCATGGGATGGTCTTTATGATCTTTATGGTCTTTATTATTTAATTACTGAACTCCAAATTTGCTACATGTATTTATATGGAGTTAGACAACAACATTGTTTTTTTGTGTGTGTGTGTGTGTTTTTCCCTGATTTTCTCCCTAATTTAGTCGTGTCCAATTCCTCCCCGTCACTAGGGGGCGCTCTCACATTAAGGCTACTACTACCACAATCCGGGAGGGCCGAAGACTATCACATGGTTCGGAGGAAACACGTGACGCCAGCCGACCGCCTCTTTTTGAACTGCCGCTCACGCGCCGTTGGGGGCGGCGTAACACACTCGGAGGACGGCGCTATCCGCTCCTTCCGCTCGCGTGAGCTCACAGACGCCCCTGATTGGCTGTAGAGCCGTGATTAATGTGGGAGGAGCACTAAGTACCGCTCATCCCTCCCCTCTGTGAGAGCTCGGCCAATCAGCTCTCTCTAGACCTCTCTAGGCTGCGAGAGGTTACAGCATCACCCGGGATTCGAACTAGCGATCTCCGGATGATAGGGCGAGCGCTTTACCACTGCGCCACTCGGAGGCCCCAACAACAATGTTTTAAATGTAAAAAATAACTCCAAACTTCTGATAAGTACTGCAAGCAAGAAAGAGCAAACCGGCATTTATTTGAAATATTTCACATTTACGTCTGTGTGGGATTCATTACAGAAATACAATAAATGCATTTTTTAGACTTAATCTGGCAAATACATATGCATACCATATTGGCTATAACAAAAGTTATGATCTTCCTTTTTGAAGTCTTTACATGTGGCAAATGTATCACTGACCATAGGTTATAGCAAAAACTTGAGCCTAGCAAAAAATAATGGCTGCTGTAAACACTTGGAGAATGTCAAAGCCAAGAAAAAGGTGCAACAAAAGCCAAAATCGTTTGTGTTTATTCCAATTTCCTGCCAGTACGGCTCACTATTACAACACAATCAAAGCATGAATTTGTTTGATTTTTCTATTAAAATTTCAGCAACATATTATTCATACTAAATTGCATATTTACATGAAACACAACTGCTGTTTGATTTATTCATTCTGAGAACGCAACGGGAGGTGGAGTTATAGTGCTTTGCAAAATCATGCAAAATTTACAAAACCACTTTTGCATGATATTTTGGCACTTGGGAGACAGAGAAAGCATGCACGAAGTATTACCTATCAGATCAATCAGAAGATGTGTCTTTGGTGTTTCTGCTACTTACTGTAGCGTGTATAAGAAACTGATACAGTATGCCTGTCATATCAAGTCAGGTATTAAGTTGCACAGGTTAGTTTTGAGTTAAGACCAATTTAGTGTGCTGGTGTGGTTTCAGTTTCAAAATTCTATGTTCCTGATCCTTCAACAAAATTGAGAAAGTTTTAATCCTGAACATTTAATGAACTCCATCCACATTGGTTGTGATAGAAAAAAAACATGCATTTTCTACATTTTTTTTTTCAAACTGTGAAAAGTGAATTGAATGACAGTGATGGACAATTATATACCAGTGGTGACAGGATCATGGGCACCCAAGTCCTACGACCAAAAGTTTGGACACACCTTCTCATTCAGCGAGTTTTCTTTATTGTGTTCTTTATTGTGTTCTTTAGCCCAAACGCGTCTCTTCTGCTTGTTGTCTGTCCTTAGCAGTGGTTTCCTAGCAGATCTTCTAGCATGAAGGCCTGATTCACACAGTCTCCTCTTAACAGTTGTTCTAGAGATGTGTCTGCTGCTAGAACTCTGTGTGGCATTGACCTGCTCTCTGATCTGAGCTGCTGTTAACCGCCGATTTCTGAGGCTGGTGACTCGGATGAACTTCTCCTCCGCAGCAGAGGTGACTCTTGGTCTTCTTTTCCTGGGCAGGTCCGCATATCAGCCAGTTTCTTTGTAGTGCTTGATGGTTTTTGTGACTGCACTTGGGGACACCTTCAAAGTTTTCCCAATTTTTCGGACTGACTGACCTTCATTTCTTAAAGTAATGATGGCCGCTCGTTTTTCTTTACTTGGCTGCTTTTTTCTTGCCATAATACAAATTCAACCTCTTTGAATGAGAAGGTGAGTCCAAACTTTTGGTCTGTACTGTATATATGCCTGTGGGAACCCAAAGGGTAGCCTGTCTGATCCAACCTCACAGAAAAAGGTTCATGCAGAAGGTGATCAGAACATGCAATGCATCACAGCCTGCCCCATACTGTATGAGGCTTAGCAGGCAAAGAGTTAAAGGTTGTTGATCTGACCTCCAAACCCCCCAGACCTCAATCTGATTGAGCACCCATCGGACGTCCCGGACAAACAAGTCCGATCCATGGAGGCCACACTGAGGTCTTGTGGAGTCTTGGCCGAATGAGCCAGAGCTGTTTGGTGGCACAAGACAAACTGAAATCCTAGGTGGATTTAATGTTAATGATTTTTCTGTTGTAGCTGAGCTGAACAGTGCATTCAGCATCATACTGTATGTTCTGTACAGTCAATATGTTTTACTATTGCGTGCACAGCTGTGCCATGAAGGTCTGTCTCTAGTTCTGTCAGTTTGCTAACAAATATTACTAGCTATTCACATCTCAGCAAAGTATACAGTACCAGTCTTCTAAAGCGAGATGTGAAAAAGCATGAACTGTTAAAAAATAATCATTTTTTAAAATCTGTTTTTAATTTAATGCAGCTTTGTGTCTTCCTTTTTTAGTTGTACTATTGAAGACCATGTATAGGAAGTCATTTAGGAGACAGCTTCGAGCGTGGCACATTTCGAAATACATCAGATAAGATACAATCAAACCAGATTGCAGCAAAAAGATAAAAGCATCACTGCAGGTAAATAAATGAAAACAAGTCCTGTAGATTAATCTGTAAGATAAAATTGTCGCTTACTTTTTTGATTATCCCAGGAACATTACTAGGATTGATTGCCTTTGAGTGGCGGCACGGTGGTGTAGCGGTTAGCTCTATCGCCTTGCATTTCCAGGGTCCAGGTTCAATTCCCGTCTCTGTGTGCATGGAGTTTGCATGTTCTCCCCGTGCTTGGTGGGTTTCCTCCAGGTACTCCGGTTTCCTCGCACAGTCCAAAGACCTGCAGAGTAGGCTGTTGCCCGTAGTGTGTGTACTGTATGTGTGTGTCCAGGGTGTACCCCACCTCGTGCCCTAAGTCTCCTGGGATAGGCTCCAGGCCCCCCCGTGACACTGAATACAGGATAAAGCGGAATAGATGATGTGTGAGTGAGTGAGTGAGTGAGTGAGTGAGTGAGTGAGTGCTTTTGACCAATCAGTGCTTTGCAGCATTTTAGTTTTCAGGCACATTGTACCTGGCCAAGATGAAGAACCAATGGGCATTTCCCTTAGGAACAGTTTGCTTGCCAGAGAATAAACAACAAATGCAGGATAATGGTTAATTAGCCATGTCATATAACATCTTATAGTGGAAAAGCCTTATTTGTGTGTGCATGCGTGTGTGTGATGATGATGATGATGATGATGATTATTATTATTATTATTATTATTATTATTATTATTATTATTATTATTATTATTATTATTA